>CM034003.1:5296948-5474516 GCA_019603395.1 Cyrtorhinus lividipennis | reverse complement strand
GCTTTGCCTCTCTTGATTTGATTTGACAAAAATTTCTCCGAGTAATTCCTTTAGCACAACATGAACTACAGTTTTTTTTTTTTTTTTGTTTTCCTGATTGTGTAAGCAAACGCGTAACAAATACACGAACTTTTCAAGCTAAATCAAGGTGGACTAATTGTCGTTGAAGGTTAGATAACACTGTCGTTACAACGACAAGTCAGAACGGGTGAACTGACAGACTTTCTCTCTTCTCTCCACTTTTGTATATGAATTGTCACTCATCATTTTTGCTTGAGTGCACTTCAACAGTCATATTATATTCGTATTTCTACCCCCTTCATTTTATACTCATAGCTGCTTTCTCTAGGTATCTATGATTTAGCTTTCAAGTCACAGCACATGTACGGTGCTCTCTGGCTTAATTAAAACTGCTCACCAATCCCCTCAAGATCCGTCTCACATATTTTATCATCAATTGATATTGTTGGTTGAAATGCATTTAGGTTTTAGAGTTTTTAGGTTCTTTGATTCACTAGTGTGTCTGCACTCTTGCTCCCTCCAAATCTTGATCCATGTATTTTTTTTGAATTAAAATTCCTTTCTGTCTCACTCGTTCCTTGCAATTTTTTTTTAATTTTTGTTTTTGTTTTTGTTTATGTTGATTGACTTCAAGAATTCTCTTGAGATAAGATAGGTTGGCTTATTATGAGTTGTACTTTTCTGGGTTGGCTCACTCTCCTCCCGCGAGTGCTTCCCTATATCCCCGGCACGTCAGCGGCTTGAGCTGATGTGTACAAATCCTGAAGTGCTCGCGACACACTGCCCAACTCACATACCTGTGCTCTTGGACTCTGTTGGAATCACCTCTCTTTCTACCGCCTTCCATTCTCTCACTAGCACACACACTTTCTTTAGCTGAGAATGATATTCATCTCTGTCATTTTTCCCTTAGTCATTTGTGTCAGCCGGTAGAAATCAAAATACAACTTCCAAACAATTCTAATTTCTTCAACATAATGTTTCGCCGAATGGACATTTTTGAATACTGCTGTTTTCTTTTGAAATTCCAATATCATTCCAGCTGCAGTGCATTTACGCACAACGAAGTAGATTAACCGCCAACGATGTGGAAAAGAAATTTCAACCACAATACCTTCCATTATTTCGAATCAAATATCCCCAAGGAATTCAAACCAAGCTAGCCGCGTGTCCACATTTGCACATTAAAACGCTTAGGTGTGTCAAAAACTATTAAGACTCGAAAACTCGCCTATCCTACCAATACTCTGAGTACGTCCAGAATCAATTATGGCCTTCAACATATCGCTCGTAAATACTCGCATATAGGACCACGTCGTTTTCCCCATTCACTTGAATAGTTGATCCGGTTCATTTCCCCCTCCTCGTCAGGTCCTAACCACCCAAAAACATCTCTTGAGTTAGGAATATCCTCTGTCAGGATATTAAATCTACCCACCAAAATCTAAAAGATTCATCTAGCCTTGTTTATTATAAATTCTTTCTAAGAGCTTTTGCTACTCGCATGTTCATTTTCCAGTTATTTTCCCCTTCTATGGATTAAATCCCCCATGGGACCTCATATTTTCTGAATTTTCACCGACAAACCCACAAGTCCTCATTTTCCTCTGAAATTTTCCCTGCTGCTTACACTCTTCCTTGATACTTACACTTGAAACCTCCTCTGAATCCGCCACGGTTATTGCCACCTCCGAGATTGGTCCCCACTTCCTATTGGTACCCACTTTCCGGACAATATGTTCTCCCATCTTATTCAAAGGAAAACATTTATTTTCCGTACAGCCGAGCTGTAATTTTTTGGGGAGATCGACTTTAACACATTGAAAAACAAGCAATATGTGAACTAATCTTTCCTGATTAAGCACCCTGTTAGTAAAACTCTCTCTCTGAAAACTGCAAGTCCTGCAGCTCCTCTGGCTCCGCATAAGCCATTCAGTCCCGTTTTCTTGTGGCAATTTCCCCCTCTCTTGTTTCACCCACTCTCCTCGTGAATTGTTTCATTATATAATTGCCTCACTTCAAATGCGCAAGAGTGAACCCTGCTACAAATCCACCTCCTTCGAGTACGTCCTAGTATTTCTAATTGCCCCAGAAAAAGCTTCAACAAAGTCCTCGTCCATTACATTTGAATTCCATTTCTCATTGACTTTAACAATGTCATCATCTCTTTGACAAATTGACGGTTTTAACTTGAAGCATAATATACATCCGTAAAAACTTATGCATCAGCTTAGTTATGCATATTCATGTTTGGTTCAGGATATTTGTTTCAAATTGTCAACAATTTCAGAAGCACCACCCAGTCCAGATACCGCTTCTGGTTTGCCCATATCAATTAATTCAATTTATTCCTCTTCCACGTTTTCTCCATCAAAACGATTTCCAACACAACACATCCATTAAATTTGATGATTTCATCCATAAAAATGATTCCCATCATTAAATCAGTGTGTTAAAAACAAATTTTTCAATATCCAACTGTTGCTAAGTAAGTATATCTTTTCCGTTTATATCAGTGAATTAACTTAATGCTTAATGCATTCGTGATTCTCGTTCATTTATTGCTCGACCGTTCCTCAGTCCACATTCCTTTTCCACACTTCCAAGTAACTTCCCCATCCAATTATACATATCCAATTTTCCAATTAATATCCAAGTAAGTTTCCTATTCCAATTTCCAATTGGTCAGCCAATATCCGAGTCACTTTCCTGTTCCGATTTCCAATTATTGGTCTACAAATATTCAAGTAAATTTCCTTATTTTGTGTGAGGTCAACCCCCACCGTGCGTCTTACACCTATATTCCACTGAACACCACTGAAACAGTTCTCTTTGCTTTTACAACACGATTGGTGTCCGCGTAACATTAGGCTTTTCCCTCTTTTCCTTTTGCCCACTCCAATTTACGACTAACGGGTCTTAGAAGAGCCGCTACAACCACGATCCAAACAAAATATTTGTTAAAAAATATTATCCGTTGCCTTCAGCCTCTCATCCGCCCCTTCCGAGCTCCTTCCCTGTGTTCAACCCTTCCTTCAGCCCCAACAGCGATTACTTACTCCAAGCACAAACAAATAACTATTCCATAGGTAACAGGCCATCCCCAGCCGAGATCCTTATCATATGATTTCTCTCATCAATAATTTTGTTCATTTGTTGTTTTTTTTTTTTTGTTTTTGTTTTTGTTTTTGTTTAAAAAAACATCACTCAAATATTTTTAATTCAATCATGCATACATTTATTTCGTTCGGGGATCAAAAGTGAGCATGTTTCAGTTACTTCATAGGCAGTCGAAATTTTTTTTTTTTTTTTTTTTTTTTCGTCTGGTATAATTTTGCCAAGAGCTAACACTGAATTTTACAAAAGGAATTCATACGTCCAAGCTCTTAAATTTCTGTTATGAAAAAGGTATTAATGTTTTTCTTTTTGACAGCTTGGGTTCTTTTAAGAAAAAAAAAAATAAGCTCTAATTTATAGCTTTCGGGATGATTTTTCCTTTCTCTTTCTTTTATATTCTCTATTTTATAATTTTTTGGTTCCATTAGATAGTTATGTTCATTCTTCCATATTGGCGCACAGTTCACCACTTCGTGCTTTGCACTTTTTCTGATTTCTGAACTCCGCTGAAGAGCACAAGTTTTTTTTTTTTTTTTAACTTATTCTTCGGTGGGCAACGGTATTTATTCAAGTTATGTTAAATTTTCAAATTTAATATAATTTTATCTTTTTTTTTTTTTTTTTTTTGTTCCCTCTTGGTTTGTAGTAAATTTTATGTTGTTGCCAATAAATGAATATTTGATTTGATTTGATTTGATTTGTATTATCACATCATATTACACAATCGCTGCTATACATGGGCATGAGGAAGAACACATTATTACATAATTAGAACATGAATGATACAATATTGTGTTTCTAATGTGAGGCCAGACATATACGTGTGGTGTAGCTTTATCCAGTCAATCTATCAATATGCGATCCTTTTTATTTGTGATCAACTAAACTCTTTGTAAAAAGCTCAATGCCCGAAAGAAGGCCCAATAATTTCTCCAAAAACAGCTGACTCCATACTGAGACTCCAGAACCGAATTTTGAATCTAAACTTCCATCTCCAGTTTTCCGTGAACAATCTCGTTCGACCAGGAATTGTGTATTCCTGGCGGCATGCGTGTGCATAATGAACCCCAACAATATACAGCAAGTATGGTTGCCTGCTGCCCCTGTGTATATTGTTATTTAAAGTCGGGACCGGCCTCGGCACTATGACCAGGAGGAAACGCTGAGTTCGCGAGAGGTTACCTTTCCGTGGTGTTTTTATCTCAATGGACACCCGTGACTCAGCACGACAATCGATTGCTTTTTACTGTCCAAATCCGGGGGCAAGTTCTACGTACCCCCACCTCTCTTCGTACAACAACTTCCGGGCGATATCCCATCGCAAGTACGCTTCTTCCATACGACACCTATTACGGCCGAAGGCGAACTTCAGCAGGCTGTTCCATCCCAGCCTCTCCCGTCCCTAGTTGTGTCGACTCAAGGGCTAAGCCTCCACTGCATTCACCCAATGCTTCCCGGGTCGCACATCACACACCTATTTTCGCCGGGCAAGGTACTTCTACCATCAGCACCGACTATTTTTCCTCGTGAGGACTTATCCTTTGAACTTCAACCAGTTCCTAACAAGACTGACCAAACATCCCTAGCGTCGAACACTAGAATACCAGAACATTAATAAGACGACGATTTGAGGTGGAACAACCTCAAATTGAAGTTCTCTCAGCATCCAAACTCATCGTAGAGACGCCACGGCACCAATTCAACCTCAAATCTATAACCTATTCCAATTCAACAAACGACCGAACACGACAAATTACATCTGAGTCTACCTAATAACCTCTAAACTACCAACACTACAAGATCCGAGCGAGATGGAGTCTCAGTATTCGCTGCATTCCAATCTCTACTTTCCAAGGGGCTTTTTATCCAAATTTCACTCGGCGTCCTTTCGCCTCAATTCCTTTACGGATCGCGTCACCAAATCGAGGCCATAATCTGGCTACGAATTCGTGTCAAGATTTTAGCATACCGGTATTAAATTATTTTGATTTACCTTCATCATTTCTTCCGTCCAGAATTGCAATAAGATGTGGAAAGCGCACAGACAGCATTTATTCAGTACACTTGAGCAGCCATAGAACGAGAATGAGAAAAGGGGCAAATCCAAGCCGTCAAATTGGCTAATTGTCAGCTGATTTATATACTAATAATATTTCGCGTAGTGATTGTTCGAAAGTCTTAAGGAGTTCTCAAATGATGTTCCGATGCAGTTGATGTCCGTAGTTAGTTTCATTCAAAGATCGTCGGTAGTTTGCAGTCCGCTGAATTTCAGATGCCCAGGACGAAGCAGGAAGATTGTAGGTTGCGTTGGGAGATGTTACTTACTGCGTTGCTAGATGACGTAGATTCTTGCGCCTTCCTGTCTCCTCATCTACTTTGATTCAAACATACTGAAGGGGTGGGTCAGAATGCGAGGAATCTCAGGGTTTTATTCCGACATATTCAAATGAGTGACTAAAAGTCTGAGATTCGAAGGATTTTCGTTCTGGCACCATAAAAGCTAAAAAAACAAGTAATTATACTACATATCGGAATAAATTTGAAAAAAAAGTCTGACTATTATTATATTGGTTCAATATTTTCTCCTTCAAGTAGCTCTCACAGCAAAACGTACTGTTCAAGAAGCCTCAAGTTGTCAGAAGCTAAAAAACTAATTATTCCGGATTAACTTTTTATTTTATTTTATTTTAATTTTTAATTGTCACACCAATTTTACTCTATTTACTGATTTCATAAGCATCGGGCTAGATTCAACAGGGGTATTCAGGGGATGGAATCAGGGGTCGCTGAGGGTCTCAGGCCAAATATATTACAGACTTTTGTTACGATGTTAATCCCAACTATTTACAAAATTGTGTACCAATATCAAAAGATCATTTTTTGAAACGGTTTAGTTCACATTTTTCAGCTTTTCTATAAAATGGATATCAGGGAGTTTTGCACTGTCTCCTAACTATTCTCTTATTAACAATATTGTCCGCGTTGCGATAAGTTCAATGGTTAAATACCGTACCGGCGGTTGTTTAACTGGTTTGTAATGATGATCACTAATCACGAAAATCAAATACAAATTATTGTCAGTACAAGGCTGCCTCATATTAATTTTATTGAAAATTGAAGAAATTAATGCGTTCGTTATGAAATTGGTAAATTTTGTGAAAGAAGTAATGTTCAGTCTCAAGATAAATACTAGCCAGTTAGTTCGGTTTTCAACGGAGAAAAATAGTTGAAATTCGTTGTCGTCTCTTTTCTCTTTCGCTTATTGCTTTAAGCTAAGAGAAATTCGCAATAAATCCGCTCGAGAGAAGCATTTTATTTAGGCAGTAACGTACTATCTCAATTAGGCCACTTCTTCCCGCCCAATCGCTCGAATCTTCATCGTCATTTCAAAAACCGTCTCATCGTCACCATCCTCATGTTGACATCTCCCTCATTTCTATCCCGTGCTGGTCAACCGCACGCTGTTATATGGCGGTTAATACTCATTTGGTCTCCGAATGAAATCAGGTCGACCACGGATTCGGTTTAATTACATGCAATGCCTAGTTAGTTCCAAAACCACAGCCGTCCACGAAAGCGCAACTGTTCTCTGTTTGCTAATAACCCCCTTCACCCCGATCGTCATCCCACTAATAATATTGTCGTTATTGAGCCAATGGATCTTCACCGTAATTGGGACATTGGTGTTTGCGTAGTACATCATGTTGATACTGCTACCCAGCACTCAATTACATGTCCGCTCAACAAAATAGATCAATCGAAGTAGCTAAGCGTCAAATATATCTATTAGAAATGAATAAAGAGAATGAAACGGGAACAAGATACAGTTCAATAGGTTTTCAATACTTTTCCATGGATAACCGTATAAAGTGCAATTATTATTAAACGTTTATATTTAATTTGTTTTAGAACGACGAGAATGACGAAACTGTGACAACCGCCTGACAATATCCAGGATGATTGAGCGATTTTCATCCTCCCGAGAGAGGACCTCTTAATAAGGGAGGTTAATTGTTGTGTCAAATGACTTCTCTCGGGCCATTCATTTCGAGTGAATCGTCGTTGAACAAAAGCTATCAAGTAGAAAACATTCGAACAAGACGATTAGTGAGATCCGATTGGCTCTTCAAATTAATTCCTCATCACTTACTTTTAACTTTGTTGAGTTTCAGCACCCGTTCATTAGGTCTTCCAAATGGGAGAGAATACTTTTCCTCTCGCCGAATGGATGTCATTCATTAAACTCTCAACTTAAGAGAGGGAAAAGAATCCATTCAGGGTGTAATTTCAACCCTTTTTCGAATGATGGACCTTTTTCAGCGACCATTGACGAAAAATGAGATAAATATTCAAAATAACTTCGATTTAGAGGAAATAATACACTTTTATAGAACATCGAAATGATATTATCATTTCGATGAGTTAAATTGGTTAAATCGATACTTGATTTTGCTCTCAAAACGTTTCATAACGCTACAGGATTTCATAACGCTAATTGGCTACCCATTATTTTTTCAGCCGTTCCAAAATGATTTATTTAGTTTGCAGGTGCTCTGTGCAGCCCCGAGGGAGTGAGTAAACTGTGAAATACGAGTAATTACGAAATCAATTATAATAGAGGAATTTCAACTACTAACTCTACTAAAACCAATAAAAAATAAATAATTATTTTTCTGATAGTGATATTGGCTTGTTGCCAACCTCAACTAGAGAGTAAAGATCACTTTAGGGGCATAAATTAGCTGAGTGGCTGCAGTCAGGGATCTAAGGCAGCAAGGGACTCAAATCACATACCTGTGCGTCTAAGTTAATTTTGGACTTGGTTTACTCATCAATATCAATGATTGCTGACAAGAGAATGGTCAGAGATCCCAGAAGACGTGTTTTTGATGATTTTTAGTGCCCAAGTACCTATGGCATAGGTCGTGAAACGTATGAAATGAACTGTTAATGAAAATTATTAGTCAGCCCTAGATTAAGCTATGAGCTTTAATTACATTACAATCTTCGTTAGTTGTGAGAACCTTGATGATAAGTGATAAAACCGTCCTGACTGCACTCTAGTGGTAGCGAACCGGACACAGCAGAGGACAAAAATGCAGACCAATCAGCCATGAGCGTTTGATCAGTCTCCTCTCAAGAGTCTCAACCTTCCGCCATATTGTTTTTCAGTTACAGAATATGACTCGCAATAACAAGTTTTCTGCTGCAAGTGACCGTTGGTCCTCATTTAATCATTTCCTTCGCTGATATTGATGTTTGCTGGCTGTGTAGTTATCAATCTGAACTTACTATCACATCAGTATGTCTGGCAGGTCATATTCTACATGGCTACATGTACATTGTTTTTGTCAATAGAGCCCTTTACCTTACATTCTTCTTACCAATCCAGTAGAATCATTCTACGATACTATTTTCTAACATTATTCTAAGGAAGATGGAAGAAGGAAGAGATCTAGCAGTGTACAAAATGATGCAATGCCTACAAAAACAGCCAGCCTACAGTAAATCTGTATATAAAACAACTAAAGAATACTGTAGGATACAGATGCCTTAGTTATGGTGGACAACCAATGGGATCGCTGGAAACCGGTTGAATAAACCTTCTGTCTGAGTGTATTTTGTGATGTCAATGTTTGGCTGCACAAAGGTCAAACCACTGAGGTAGGTAGCCAGAGCAGCCTACACTATATCACATAAAATGTGACACCCCCCCACTGGTTGTGGGAATAGTCTGTGAATGAAGTATTCTTATGAATAGTTCCACTTTAAATGAGGAATTAGCGCGGGCGAAATTAGAATTTTTTAATTGGAACAATATACAGGTACCTATTACGGCTTCTATTTATAGAGGGTTCATAAAACTGGTGGCGTCCAAACTGTATGAAATTGAACGAACGATCGAGATTCAAATAAATAATACGAAGAGAGTCATTGCATCGTTTATTAATTTATATTATATTTATGAGCAGCTCAAAATATAGGTGAGTTCGGGGTCAACCTGGGAATAAAATGTCAAGTCCCGAGGGTCGTTAAGTTCAATAGCCACGTCTCCTGCAATAAATCCGACGTTTGGAAAAAGGGACGCATACATAAAATTGTGCGTTGAAAACTCGGAAAAGCGACGAGTATACTGACGGACGGGGAGGATAGAGTAAACAGAATAGCTCGGCCCACCTTCGGTTTTTCCTTTTCTACGTGAAAAGGCGAAGTTGTGAAGTTGTAGGGTAATTAATACTTTCCTATAATTAATTGGGTCTCAAAGGAGAAGAGTGGGCTTCGGTTGGGTAACCCAGGGTGGGGAAGCACTTTGACAACTTTCCTTTGACGGAGGTCTTTTCTTTTCGATCTACCTTCAAACTCCACTCGCTTTTGGGGTCTTTTACTTGCGGCCAATACTAGGCCTGGCTCTCCCATTCAGGGAGTGGAGAAAAAAAAAATCGAAAAAAAAAGATGGAAAAGACCCTGGGAATAGAACGAAAGAGAAGTTCAAACGGAAAACGGGCAGAAGGGGTCAAATTCAGGTCGCACCAATACTTTTTCGAAGTTTGAGAAGAAGTTTTGCGCTGAATGAATAAAAATCTTGCTGGAGGGCACCTTACCAGCAAACTGGATGTTCCATCAATGCCTTAGCCCTCGCCATCGTCGACCTTTTTCCTGAAGTGCTTTAAGTAGAGCTTATGATTATCACTTCCCTTCCAAAGTTCTATCCGAAGGGAGAGTGGGGCGGCATTAGGAGAAGTATTCGAAAAGGCGCCACTTTTTCCCTTTTTCCAATTTACATTTAATTTCCTCTCATCAGGACTCGCTTCTGAATGAACTCGATCTCCGAGGAACAGATTGTTCTTCATTTTTCGATCCTCGTCATTAGATGGCTTGTTCTTTGGAAACAATTGGATTGAGTTTTAGTGCTCGCTCCAGATGAAATTCCATCTCTACCAATTACGCCTCAGTTCATGTCCAACGACCAGGATGGCTCAATAATGCCTTCTTGTCTCATCTTGGTGCAGAGAAATGTCGTGGAATTGGAAACAAGCGGAGAGCTAAAGGGTCCCTCTGTTAAAACGGTGGGCGTTGTAAGGCTGAAACAGCTTTTTCCCCTGGAGAGAGCGAGAGAAAATAAGATGCACAATACATCGAAATATTGTAATATTTTAAATACAGTTTTCCGAATAACACGGATATTTACGAATCATGAGAAGACTTTGTAAGTCATTCGTACTGATATATATATATATTTTTTTTTTTTAATAATGCACCTATATATTTACTTTGTCAAAAAACCCAGAACGCTTTCACCTTGACCATGTATCTATTAGTATAAAATACAAAAACAGAATCTGTCTTCCGTCTCTGCCGAAAAAAGAAACACTTAATATTGCTTCATAAATTTGGCATTTTCACACAATATAGACATTACTTTGTGCTCAAGTTTATACCAAATCATTTTGTACTCAATAGCCGGCAAATGGAGGTACGCTATCGGTGAAAATCAGTATTTTGAAAAAGGGCTTTTATCAATTTTTTGAGAATTAACAGTTCGGGGTGTCAGTTTCCAGTACATTTAGGACGGTGAAATGGTTATAGTTGGTCCTGAACCGATAAGAAAACGCTACTCACGGGTTACAGGGGTATTTTGAAAATGAGTATTAAAAAAATGTATTTAAATTTAACTTGAGTACTTTTCTTTTGAGATTTTGAAGAAGCAGCTTTCCATGCTTTGATCAAATTGTGGAATAATATTCACCGTTTTGGTTAGTTATTCCTTGAATAATCAATTCGACCCAACCAATTCGACCCAAAAATTTTTTTGATGGGCGTTTCAGAGTGTCCAGATCAAAAAGTCAAATGTCCGTCCACCGTACGACTTTGGTAATAGAAAATATTCTAAAAATCTGAAATTTGGGTCAGGAGTTCGTTCTCGGCTTTAGTTAGTTCTCGAAACATTTCAGCCCGATCCGAATTTGGGTGGGGTATGAGTCAAAATGTGTATTTCGAAAAATTGATTTTCGAGATATCTGGTACCTAGGCATGTGGGGTATCATTTTCCACTAAATTTTGGACCCTGAATCGATTGAAATGGGTTTGGGACCCGCCACACCTACTGTTTTCCCCATTTTCCCCATGTTGAAGAAATGAGCCTCCGTGTGTCTGGTTTGAGGGATAACCAACCCCTGTGAAGGAATTTGCAGCGTTTTTATAATTGCCGTTTTTAGCAGTTTGGCTATTCGTGAAGAGCAATCCACTGAATATGGTAACCGCCTAGAAACCTTCCAGTAGTGATGGTAGATTAATATGTGGTTAAAACAGGTCTTTTAACCTACTTCGAGAAAGAAAAAGCTTTTTCTCGCAACGCAAAGCAACCCTGCTTACTCTATTCATCCTTTCCACGTTGAATCATTCAACATAGGTGAACTCCGCGTTGGAAATTCACAGTCAAAACCCACAAAGTTGTTTTGAGAGCGAGCACATTAACTCTGTTTGAAAATACATTTACTGAATACGCGAAATCATTCGTTAAAAGTTCTTGCGTCCGCGCTATTCACTCCATTGAAGGGATCGTGAGAGTCCGACTTTTCCTCTCGTGCCATCACAGCCAGTAAATCCCGGTAAATATGATGCAACGAAGTCTGCGAGAGGGAGATTCTCCGAACGGAGATAACTTTAATCTTTATGGCTATTATTTTTAAAAACGTATCAGAGGCCTTCACCGGGTTTCCTGTCTTCCTTTTCCAGGTTTTATGTGCGTTGGATACAACTGTTGAAAAGTTTTCATCGGATGAAATACAACGCGGTCGAAGCATATGTGGAAGAAATGCGGTGTTTTATTATTTTTCATGAGGGAACAACTCGGACGGTTATCGCGGCTGCCAGAGATTTTGGATTTTCGTGGAGGACGAGTCGACACAACATGTTGATGATTGAGGGGATCATCTCACTTGCGGGAGTCTTATTGTTATGAGAAAGGCAGAGGGAGAGGAGATAATAAGGGGATTATTCTGCATGAGGATGCAGTTTGGTGAAGAAGGTATTTTATGTGCTTAGTCCGCTCCTAGTAGTTTTAAAAATTAAAAGTCCCTTTTTATGAAAAACGTGGCGAATTCTTTCACTGGGGTTGGTTATTCCTCGAATCCGCAGCATGGAGACTCATTCCGATAGATTCAGCGTCCAAAATTTAGTGGAAAATTATACCCTTCACTCCTAGATCGCCGTAAACCTCGAGAATCTGTTTTTAGAAATAAACATTTTGACCCCTAGCCACCCTACCAAATTTGATCCGATCGGGCTGAAATGTTTGAGGACCACTAGAGCCAAAAAAGGATCCCTCACCGAAATGTCAGATTTATAGAACATTTTTTACTAGACACCTTGAAACGCATAGGAACATTATTTGGGCATATCGGAGAGGTTAACTTTCTTCATGAAAACATAGGTCGATTATTCAAGGAATAACCAACCAATAGTAGGTTACGACGATGGACGGTAATTTCGGTATTCCAATCTAGACATCTTAATTATTCACAGAATATCGGAACCTAATCAATAATATACGCCTCTCCGCCGTCTGGCAGTGAAATTTTCAAAAAATTTGACATTTCCGTCAGTTATTCCACCCGGTCTCTAATAACGCAGAGCCTGCCAAAAATATTGCAGAATATCACGACTCAGGCGTGCAGGTTAACATTTTTCATTTATTTTTATTCGCTGAATCGATGCATATGGGCCTCACGGATTCCCAAACCAATAAACCAAAATGAGATCATTTCGTTCTTATACTTTTTAAAAATAAATTCTAGTACACTTTTTGTTTTTTAAATAAATAATAAAACGCAGCAAATTATTTCACACGGGTTGGTTATTCCTTGGACCAGGCGCATGGAGACTCATTTCTTCAACATGAGGAAAATGGGGGAAACAGTGGGTGTGGCGGGTCCCGGACCCATTCCAATCGATTCAGGGTCCAAAATTTAGTGGAAAATGATACCCCACACGCCTAGGTTCCAGAAATCTTGAAAACACATACGGGTAGAATGGGTAGATAGATACCCATTTTTACTCATAACTTCTTCCGGTGGATGCTAATTCTGGAACGCATTTCATTGGATTCAGCGTCCAAAATTTAGTGGAGAATTGATACCACACACGCCTAGATCGCCAAAAACCTCGAAAATCTATTTTTCGAAATTCACATTTTGACCCCTACCCCGTCCAAATTTGGTCCGATTGGGCTGAAAAGTTTTTAGGACCCACTAGTGCTGGAAATAGACCCCTTACCCAAATTTCTGATTTACAGAAAATTGTCTACTACCAAAACCGGCTCGGACGGCGGACGGACATTTCACTTTCCGGTTCTAGTTGATTCTCGAAGCTTTTCAACCCGATCGGACCAAATTTGGGTGGGACAGGGGTCAAAATGTGTATTTTGAAAAATGGATTTTTGAGATTTTTGCAATCTAGGTGTTTGGGGTGTCATTTTCCACTAAATTATGGACGCTGAATCCAATGAAAAGGGTCCCAGAACGATTGGCACCCACTGGAAGAGGTTATGGGTCAAAATGGGTATTGTAACGATTTATGTTCTTAGTAAATATTTTATTACAATCGTTCACTTGAATACACTGTTTACATTCGCGCACTTACACAATCACAAAGCACAGTTCGCAGTTGTAATTTATCACATGGCACGGCAAGATTTATAACCCAAAGTTTCTATATTCGGACTCCGAATTAAACTGCACTGTGCGGCGTTCCTGGGTCCGTTTCATACCTGCTGCCTGGCCGAGAACGTTCTCCAACCTTCCCTGGTTCTGGGAACTTGACGTGTTGTCTCGAGTGAATGGGAAGGTTCCAGCCAATTCAATATTAAACGTAGACAAGAGACAGGTGGGGATGAACCCTCGGCAATATTTAAATAAAGTGAGTAGGGGAAGAAGGAACTTGAATTAAATTGAAAAGAATAAAATTTATTTCTGTTTAAAGAAAAAAAAGAAAGAAAGAAACGAAAGCCGATACTTCTCAGGGTATTCTTGTCACAGGTATAACCAGTAGACGATAAATTGCAAAAAGAAAATTAGGAAAAAGGAAGGAAATTAAACGTTACTTGACTATCTAGCAGTCTTTGTCTTTATATGCTAGCTAGCACAGATACATACATACAGCTACGATATATTTTACCTGTTTCCGACGGCCGTGGAAATTTAGAGTAGAATTTTAGTCCTACCGGTTTGTTGGGTGGAAACAGACGGGAAACGATACGGAACGGGATACAGAACGAGACGGAACGGGATATTTTCCAGTTGTCTTGCACGATGTCCTGGACGAAACGGGCGACAGGCGATGATTGACGATAGCGGTAGAGCGGTAATCCGAAACTGCGGGACGGATGGCGATAGACGATAGACAAGGTATTATCGAGTCGTCCTTGCCACGACGATAGTGGTACCCAGAAACGGTACGGGACGATCATTTTCCAAAAATGGAATCCAAAGCAGCGGTGACCACCACGACGATGATGAAGCAGAACGAAATTTAATTCGAACGGAGAAATAAGAGCCTCGAAAGCAAAATGTGCTAACGGGAGAACAAAAGCGAGATCGGAACATCGGGATCAGAACAGTACGGTACTACGAGCACGAGGAAGCTGATAGGATCCGAGAAGACGCCAGTTTAGGAAAACTTCGCTCAGGTGGCAGCACCGGACAGATCAATGGGTGGCAATCGATGAAATACAGAAGGCAGCGAAACCGCGCTCAGTTTGAATTGGGAGGGAAGGCGAGAATTCAAATTTTTCACGGCACAAATACTATGCACAATTCCTCAAAATGACTCCCTTAGCCCTCCACAGGTTGTTGATCCTGCGCAGATTTGATGGGCGCAGGTGCCAGCTCGCAATAGTATCTATAACCCATTTTGAATATGTGTTTTCGAGATTTTTGGCGATGTAGGCGTGTGGGGTTCCACTATTTTGATCTAGACACCTTGAAACGCCCAGAAATCATTTTGGGTCGAATTGGAGAGATTGACCTTTTGCATGAAAACATAGGTTGATTATTCTAGGAATGATTAACTAAAAGGCTGCCTGGTTAGGAAACCACAAAAAATACGCATCCTCCCCGATTCTTCTTGGAATAATTATCTCCATAAATTTGCAGCGTTTTCATGAATGTTAGCAGAGGTTGGATCACGCTCAATAAAACTTCGAACGGTGAATTTATTAACGAACATTTCCGCTTAGAAGTTTATAATTATTCCGCGTAGCCAACCAGCTTTGTTCAGATTTCTCAGTTCTCAATCGCTTGTTCAGACAGTTCCTAGAAGTGGGAGACCAAAGTACTCACTTGCTATTACAGATTGCATCGAAACTCGTTATCACTGCACTACTTAAGTGGAGAGAAAGGCAATGGATCTCGCAATCAAACCTGTAATGATATACCTAAATTCAATTTACGGATAAGTGAAGTTTGTTGAAATTCGAAAGCTGCCATCACAGGATTATACGTGTAATTATAGATAGACTCCTCCCTATAGGCACTCGGCTCAACTTGAATTCAAGTGGGGATGCTTTAGGTGAGTTGACAGGTTCTTGCGGAGGGGCGTAGATTGTTAAGTGGAAGAGAAGGGGGGTTCAGTAGATGTATCATCCATCCTCCATCGTCCTTCCACTTGCGAAACCCAACAGGTTTGAATTGATGTGGGAAAGTGATTACGAATTCAAGAGCCCTCAGGTACCGCCGACAGACAAAGCGAGGAGGCACTAATTAGCTCACTGCCGCTTACCATCATTTCAGTAATGAGTTGAAATCATCAATATTCCATTGGGCGCATTAAGGGATTAATTGTCCATAGAGTCAATACCTTCCTGACACCCGCGCTTACGCATAAGTGAGATCGCATGTAGCACGATTTCGTCCGAATTTGGAGTTCAAGGTTACTACATGGTGAAATAGAGAGAATGAACCGGTGACTGAGCCAACTAACATATTTGTAACACAATCGACGCTACAAAGCTGGAAATACAGGCCGAACAATCCAATTTCTTCTCAATAGTAATTGAGTTTTTGCTCAATTTGACGATGAAATCAGACAACAGTCAGAACAACGTGAGAAAAGGGGCCAATCCGTTGACATCAGGTTCGTTGTGGATTCTCTCCGTAGAGAGCGTTGAGATGTGTCGTTTTAAAGTAAGCCACCCGCCTAATTAGCGTACAATTTTCTATTTTAAAAAACGTATATATCACCTTCATCATACCGCGACACTCTGTCCACTGTCCATCTGAATTGATACTATTGTAACGATTTATATTCTTCGTAAATAATTTATTACAATTGTTCACTTGAGTACACTGTTCACATTTGCGCACTTACACAGTCACAAAGCACAATTTGCGGTTGTAGATGATGTCCTCATGATGTCCTGATCAAAAAAGGTCAATGTCCGTCCGCCGTACGCCGTACGCCGTACGCCGTCCATTGTCCACGCCGTTTTTGGTAGTAGAAAATTTTCTAAAAATCTGAAATTTGGGTCAGGGGTCTGTTCCCGGCCGAGACGGGTCCTCAAAACTTTTCAGCCCGATCGGACCAAATTTGGGGGGGGGGGGTCAAAATGTGTCTAATTTCTAGTTCTAAATCTAGGTGTATGGGGTGTCATTTTCCACTAAATTTTGGACGCTGAATCCAATGAAACGGGTACCAGAACGATTGGCACCCACTGGAAGAAGTAATGGGTCAAATTGGGTATTTATTACCCATTTTGAATATGTGTTTTCGGGATTTCTGCTACCTAGGCGTGTGGGGTAAAGTTTTCCACTAAATTTTGGACCCTGAATCGATTGGAATGGGTCTGGGACCCACCACACCCACTGTTTCCCCCATTCGAGGAATAACCAACCCGTGTGTAAGAATTTGCAGATTTTATTCAATACACTCTTGGTGTTAAACTGTGCAACTCCTCCCTGAACTATTAGGTCAAAAGGTGTCCACGACCCTTCCCGCTCGAATTCAAAAACGATGCTCGACTTCAGACCATTTCCTGCATTTTCTCAAAAAGCATATTGGAGATTTTGGCCATAATTCTTTAGTGATCTGCTACTCACAAGCTTTTTTTTCTAATAAGGAGTAATCAATGGTGAAATGATAAACCACTTAATTAACAAACACCCTAATCATCACGCTCACACCAATTCATTAATCGAACGAGCACGAATGATGTATAATTTTATATGAAGAGAACACCACTCTCCTCTAATCACCATGCCCTCGATTTGGAGGATAACAATTGGCAACTGTCTCGCACAGCCGCGTCTGTATCGAACATTGCCTATGGCGAGAACAAGACACCAACGCGCATTTTGGGGGTTCATTACAACCAAACCCCGAGCATATCCATTAGTCAGTTTGTTATTAATTACTCACGATATGATAATACATTCGGCAGTTCATCGGGATGGCACCACTAAATGGTAAGTATTTGGTAATCGTGAAAACGAGGTTTGTCATGTTATTTAATGTTGTTCCTGGTTATTCTTTTGGTTGGTTATTCCTTGAATAATCAACCTATGTTTTCATGATAATGGTCAACCTCTCCGATTCGGCTCAAAATTTTTTTCTGGACGTTTCATGATGTCCTGATCAAAAAAGGTCAATGTCCGTCCGCCGTCCGCCGTCCATTGTCCGCGCCGTTTTTGGTAGTAGAAAATTTTCTAAACATCTGAAATTTGGGTCAGGGGTCTGTTCCCGGCCGAGACGGGTCCTCGAAACTTTTCAGCCCGATCGTACCAATTTGGGGAGGGGGGGGGGGGAGGGTAGGGGTCAAAATGTGTTTTTTGAAAAATGGATTTTCGAGATTTTGGGCGATCTAGGCGAGTAGGGTGTCATTTTCCACTAAATTTTGGACGCTGAATCCAATGAAACGGGTCACAGAACGATTGGCACCCACTGGAAGAAGTTATGGGTCAAATTGGGTAATTATTACCCATTTTGAATATGTGTTTTCGGGATTTCTGCTACCTAGGCGTGTGGGGTATGGTTTTCCACTAAATTTTGGACGCTGAATCGATTGGAATGGGTCTGGGACCCGCCACACCCACTGTTTCCCCCTTTCATGGAATAACCAACCCGTGTGTAAGAATTTGCAGATTTTTTTTTTAATAAGGGTCTTCGGGCATGGTGCTGGAGCGCCTCTTCAGTGATTTGCTCCAATTCTTATGTCTCCTGACAGCTATAACACACTTTATTACAATGGCTTCTTTGTGAGTAGGTAAGTAATAAAAGTAATAAAAATCAGGTACAAGAGATACGAAGGGATCAAAATATGTTTGTAGGGATCAGCCTGTTCTGAGGTTAGCAAGTTTTCCTTCGTTCATAAGGAGCTATTAAGTAGAAAAGCTGCTTTGAGGAGACCGTCGCGGGTGATATCGTCTGAAGGGAAGAAAAAAGTCAATGTCCCCGACGAGGGTGAAGTGAGTGTATTACCCCTGGCAGGCATCCGATGAATATGACAAATGTCTGTTCGAGGTGCCGATAAAGGACGCGCATCCTTCGGGGTGAGCCCTTCGTCCTTCGCTTCCAACCCCATCCCCCTTTGGAAAAAGGGGAAAAGCGAACCTTCCCCCTGAAACCACCCTCTGGCATCTTGTTAGTATTCCCAAGCCGACCTCTCGACGCTCTTTTGCCACCTTTTCCTGCCGAAAACTTCCCCCTTCGCGATTCCACCACTCTTCGCCCAACCCCCTCGTCTTAATTGGACCTACCGGGGAGCCCTCCTCAACAAATGGCCTCACTTCACCATCCCTCGCTTTATTTATTGCCGTCTAAATCGACTCCTTCGAGCCTTACTTTTCTTCTTTACTAATCTCTCACTTAGGGACCACTAACTCCTTATTATTGCCACATTTTAAGGGTTCATCACTTTGCATTTCCACTTCCGCTGGGGTTTATTTGTGGCCAGTATCTCTGCAGAGTGAGAGCTTCTCTACATTTCCTATTCCTTCTTGAATTTTCCACTCGCCTTCTTCACTGCCAGCGTAGAGAGTATAACAAAAACGTCAGTTATTTCATTTCAGTACCTACCTATCTCAGTGTTGGAAATGTTAAACCTACGGAACTGCGCGGAATTCCCATCATTATTGGCAAAATTTCGGAATTTCATTAAAAATACTGCAACTTCTTCGACAATAATTTATTATTCATTAGAGCAAAAGTATTATAGAGCTAATTAATCCTAGAAAGCCACTCATACGTCGATTCAACGTATATCCTACATCTACTGCGTCTAATGGTCACTAGGGGTCGCAGCAGCATCTTTGGGAAAGTTAAGAGTCAGTTAACGTGGAGAATGGTCAGAATATTCCCCACTGGAGATCAGAAATCCACCCTATGCATCAACCTAGTGCGTCAAAGCGACGTGTAAGTGGCTTCAAGGGATCCATTTATGCGCGTCTTTTGACGTATTGGGGGCTATTTAGGAGATCCTGGGTGAATAATGGATTCAAGTCCGAAAAACCCCATTTTATTATTTTCATTTAGTTTGAAGAAATTGAGCGTACAGTACCAACAGCAGGAAGAACAGGCTTCCTAAAAACTGATTGTGACAAGATCAAAAAAGTGATTTTTCGAAAAAAAAAAAAATGTGGGCTATCTACCTGGCCAATTTTTCTGGCCAGCTGTGCCAAAATGCCACGTTTTCAAAGTTTTTTGATGTAAAAATAAAACCTTTTGTTTATTACATCGGTATTTTTGGTAGTGCTTTCCTGTAAGTACCCCTCTAGGTATCCAAATGCCGAATAGACGTCTTGTTGGCTTTAATTGATGGCAATTTCAGTGTGTGTTTCTATGGTTAAGGTCCAGGACTTATTCAGCGACTAAAATTTTGTGAAAAGTGGTACCTCGAACGATGTCCCAAAAATCTCCCATTTTCAAAATACTTATTTAGTGATTTTAGCCATTGTTTGGCGCGTGGTGTGGCTAAAATACACGATTTGGGAAAAGTTATGACCGTTTGGTTTTAGGCTACCTTCGAAGTGGATACAACTCGTCCACTTTTGTGTGTATTTGTGGAAAATGATGAAAGCTCGGGAAGGAAGGGCACGCGTTCATACAAGTAACAAGGGTGGCGATGGGAGATCAGTCTGCAAGCGGCGGTAGAGGGAGGGGGGTGTAATGTATTCGGCGGTTTGTCCCCGCCCTTAACTGAGGGCTCCGCCGTGCCACCGCTCGAGAAGTTTCAGAAAATGTTTTATTCATACGGCCGACCGCTAATTGCGGAAAGGCGGAGAGGGGGAAAAGCAGTTGGACGGCGGGGAAGTAGCTGAGGGAAGCAGACACACCAACATATTGCCTGGACTGAAGCCCCTTTGTGAGAACCGCCTCACGCCACCGCACCCTCTAGAGGCATCCTTTTCAAAAAAGAATACCGACCACACCGACTCATCACACCGCCACCGTATCACACTCTCTCCAACTTAACACATCTCTTTTCTCCAACTTCCCACCTTCCTTTAAAAAGGATTTTCAAAAGCCCCCCCACCCCCACTTACGTCGCAAATAAATGTATCCATTGTGGTCCTTCAGATTCAAGGGGCCTCGTGTCAAGGGGTGGAATTCTCTACCACTTTCTCCTCCCTAACGCTCGCTCGTAAAGACATAAAGAACGACCAAGTGTGAACATATTTTCACTTGGGGTTAAGTGGCTGTTCAAAAGTAAAAAGCAGAAGCAGAAGCCACAATTTAATGAAGGTGTAGCGGTACGAATT
Organism: Cyrtorhinus lividipennis; assembly: GCA_019603395.1. Lineage (NCBI taxonomy): Eukaryota > Metazoa > Arthropoda > Insecta > Hemiptera > Miridae > Cyrtorhinus > Cyrtorhinus lividipennis. The sequence goes on along the minus strand of CM034003.1, from coordinate 5,453,628 downwards.
TATCCACGCGGATTAATATTCATGCATGACGGAACCCATTTGTATTACGATCCCCAGTACGCAAAGCTTGTGGCTTTCTCCACATAAACTGTGAAATAATTTATCAACTTATGCGAATTATTTAGGCTGCGAGAGAAATACGTAATATCCGTTGAAAATAAAGACGCTCTCTCTACTTTTCAAATAAAACACAACTCTAATGTCCAGAGCCGTGTGACCAACGTGTGCGGGATTGGTATCTATCTACTTATTTTGAAAGTGGGGATTTGAGATTTCTATCATCGGGGTATCATCTTACACTAAATTTTTGACGCTAAATCGATTCGAATGAGCCTCCATGTAAATGGTCTGAGGTATAACCAATCCCTGTGAACGAATTTGCAGCGTTTTTCTCAAGTACTTAGACCTACTGAGTATGCCGTACAAGAATGAGAAATTTGTTTGTTCTTCATATGCTTCCACTCCCGCTGAAATGACGCGAATGAATAATGCAAGCCGGGAGTGATTTTCTCTTTGGAAAAAAAGGGGGAAACGATGGATCGGGGAATCACTGCGAGTCTGAGAGCTCATGCGGGGATACGGGAAACGGATGGCCCAACGTGAGGTGGGGACGGTGGAAAAAAATACGCGGGGAAAGGTTGGACGGCGGAGAGGGTGCAAAATTGAAAAAGTCATATAATACGGAGTTGGCGGGGATGAGTGATTGGCCACTGTTTTCGTCAGCCAATAGGAAACGCTTTTTGGTGCCGTTCCCTTTCCCTCAATGACCCCGACTCTCAATCACCAATGACGGAGGATCAAATATCTCGATCGTCGGGGGTGACTTCACCAATTTACCTCACATCACCGGTGAAAAATTTCTCACATCAAGATATATTTCGATAGATTTTTCTGGATTTTGGTTTGGAAATGGATCTAATACTCGAGAAGACCGTGTTTTGGCTTCTCGGTAACTGTAAAAACTACTACTTTTTCGTTTCAGAGCCCGAACGTGATGATATCACGTGATGTAAAGCTGCACATAACGTCACACGAAAGCACGTGACGTGACGTAGCATCGCTTCTACCGAGAATCCACCTGAACTAACATTCAGTTGGATTTATTTTGAAGCAGAGGCAAGAATGAACCGCATCTCCCAGTCGCACCCCACTTGAGGCCACTGATAAGAGTGGTGGGGGCCCAACAACATCATGAACCGGCAGTTCTCACCGAGAAACCGACTATCGAAGGCAATGGCGCCCACCAACACCGAAGGTCAGTGTTTACAGTCCCGATTCATTTAGAATAAAAGTATAATATGAACTATCACGAGGGATGAGTATCAACCAACAGTACATCATATTTTTTCTTTGAGAAACTTCCATACATCGATTGATTTATAGGAGGGGAGAAAGTAATAATTTGCCACAAAATGTCTTTTTCAAAGAACGGATTTTCATTATTTTTGGCGATCTAGACGTGAGGGGTATCATTTTCCACTAAATTTTGGACATTGAATCAATCGAAATGAGCCCCCATGCTCCTGATCCGAGGAATAACCAACCCCTGTGAAAGAATTTGCAGCGTTTTCATTCTTTTATCCTCTCAATATTTTGCCAAATGTCACTTTCAGCAGTCATTTTGAAAATAACGCGTAATGGTTAAAAAGAAAGCACAGCGAAAACGCGAGAAATGACAACAAATTTGAGGTTGAAGATGACATACATAGATAACAACACTGATAACGAATGTTTCCGTTGTACGTACGATTCAATTCAAACACATCGATATTTTTTGAATCTCTAGTATTATACTCATTATAAAGGCAGTAAGCGTATTATTTCTACACGAACCACCAAAACAAGACATTTTGAGAAGAAACATCGATGTTGACAACCATAATAGTGTAAACATGACAAGTAAATCGAATTCAATTGGATTTCCAACGTCTTAGCCAACTTATCAAACTATCAATTTTATGGATAAATTCGCGTTTTAATGCGAAAAAAATTGCAATATTTGGATCATAAATAAAATATTGGAGAGACAAAATATCTAATCACATTTTTCATCTTTAGTTTTTTGGAGAGCGTTTAGCGTTTGACATTTTTTAAATTGGGTTTTTTTTTTTTTTTTAAATACAAATGAAGTCTTTGGAGAAAAGCAAAGTTGAGTACAAAATTACAAAACCTCCCTAAAATTTGATAGTATTTGACGAGTCAGTAAAAAATGCAGTTGCCTTAGGATGTAGCGGTCGCTTGATTTTGTCTTGGTGAGTTTTCTTTGAGATTGTCTCTGACCTTTTAGAAAATTGAACTCTAAATTTAAAGATTAAAGGACAAAGAGGCATCTTGAAAGTGGTTGAACTTGGTGCTTTTGGCCCATCGTGAAATGAGGTCATTTCAAGGAAAAAACTCTGTGAATTCATTCACAGGGGTTGGTTAGTCCTCGGACCAGCAGCATTGAGACTCCTTTGAATCGATTCAGCGTCCAAAATTTAGTGGGAAATGATACCCAACACGCCTAGGTACCAGAAATATCAAAAACACGCATTCGAAATGGGTAATAAATCCCCAATTTGACCCATAACTTCTTCCAGTGGGTGCAAATCGTTCTGGAACCCGTTTCATTGGATTCAGCGTCCGAAATTCAGTCGAAAACTATACCCCAAACCATCGCGGATCTAGAAATTTTTTTCGGAGGAAATCACAGGGTAAAATCAAAAGCTAAAAAAAAAAAAAAAATAACCAAACAAACAAAATGAACTAAATTTTCTCACTTTTTCAATCTCTTAACAATAAAGCCCATTTTATTCCAATCCAATATTTATTCATAATTTGATTGTTTATGTCAAAACTCTACTCAAAATTTCAAAAATTTTGAAAATTCTACCTGGTTTGGGGGGTTATGACCCCCGTGAACCCCCCCCCCCCCCCCCCATTGAATCCGCGCTTGCCCCAAACGCCTAAATTCTCGAAAATCAATTTTTCAAAGTACACATTTTGACCCCTGCCCCCTCCAAATTTGGTCCAATAGAGGTGAAAAGTTTCGAGGACCAACTATAGCCAAAAATGAGTCCCTGATTCAAATTTCAGATTTTTAGAAAATTTTGCTACCACAAAAATCGGCGTGGACGGCGGACGGACATTTGCTTATTTTGATCTAGGCACCTTGAAACGCCCTCAAAAAAATTGCAAGGAATTCAAATTCAAGGAATAACCAACCAAAATGTAAATGAAATCAAAATAGTAGAATTCGGTCTAATCTCGGTTTGAATACTAAGGTTATGTGGTAGCATTCATTTCTTGCAATCGTCGGTTTTTATTGGTCGCGATAATAATCAATATCAACTTTTTCCAGGCGGCTGCCATTGTGGGCCAGGGTTTGTGAGCCCTCAAGAGGCGATCAGAGGTCCAAAAGAGTCAATTCTCTACGTCGTCTGCATACGACCTGACGGCAAAACGACAGGCCTTCCCGACTACTTGGCCACAGTCGACGTTGACCGAGAGAGCCCCACGTACAGCGAGGTATTCAACGACGCGCTGATCAAAAATGACACCCACCAACGTCTTTTGAAGCGAAATGTCACCGTTTGTCGTCCAACAGGTGATACATCGGACGTACGCCACCCACGCAGGAGACGAACTGCATCACATGGGCTGGAACACTTGCAGCAGCTGTCACGGTGAACCTGGGAAAACGAGGAACCGCTTGGTTCTACCAGCGCTCAACAGCGATCGCATATACGTTATGGACACGTCCAATGAGAGAGAGCCTCGGTTGTACAAGGTGATGACAGCCAACGTTTAAAAATGTAGTGTTTGCTCGGGTCGACTCTCATGTCGGAATTTGGGATTTGGCGGAACATTGAACACGCCATTTTTGTAATACATATGAAGATTGGGGACAAGATTTCCTACATAAACGCGTCTCGTCCCCGATCATCTACTCACCTGCTATCTACTCTGCCTTTGCTTATCACTATCCTGCATGAGCGCTTTGTTTACACTAGCTCTCAGTTTCTGCAGCAGCTCTATGTTATTTTAGCTCGGGAACGAGTAGTACACTCGAGTTGGAGGCCCTTTGGACAGTCAGAGACGAGTTATACCTTCGATTTGGAGGCCTTTTGAACAGTTGGGGACGAGTTGTACCTTGATTTGGAGGTCCCTTTGACAGTTGGGACGAGTTGTACCTTGATTTGGACGGCCCTTTGGACAGTTGGGGACGAGTTGCACCTTTGATTTGGAGGCCCTTTGACAGTTGGGGACGAGTGTACCTTTGATTTGGAGGCCCTTGGACAGTTGGGAACGAGTGGTACCTTTGATTTGGAGGCCCTTTGAACAGTTGGGGACGAGTTGTACCTTGATTTGGAGGCCCTTGGAAGTCGGGGCGAGTTGTACCTTTGATTTGGAGGCCCTTTGGACAGTCGGGGACGAGTTGTACCTTTAATTTGGAGGCCCCTTGACAGTTGGGAACGTGTACCTTTGATTTGGAGGCCTGGACAGTTGGGAACGAGTTGTACCTTTGATTTGGAGGCCCTTGGACAGTTGGGAACGTGTGATACCTTTGATTTGGAGGCCCTGTGGACAGTTGGGAACGAGTTGTACCTTTGATTTGGAGGCCCTTTGGACAGTTGGAGTCGAGTTGTACCTTCGATTTGGAGGCCCTTTGGACAGTCGGGGACGAGTAGTACCTTTGATTTGGAGGATATTTGGGCAGTTGGGAACGAGTTGTTCCTTTGATTTGGAGGCCTATTAGACAGTCGAGGACGAGTTGTACCTTTGATTTGGAGGCCCTTTGGACAGTCGGGGACGAGTGGTACCTTTGATTCGGAGGCCCTTTGGACAGTCGAGGACGAGTTGTACCTTTGATTTGAGCCCTTTGGACAGTCGGGGTCGAGTGGTACCTTTGATTCGGAGGCCCTTTGGACAGTCGAGGACGAGTTGTACCTTCGATTTGGAGGCCCTTTTGAACAGTTGGGGACGAGTTGTACCTTGGATTTGCAGGCCCTGTGGACAGTTGGGGACGAGTTGTACCTTTGATTTGGAGGCCCTTTGGACAGTTGGGGACGAGTTGTACCTTTGATTTGGAGGCCCTTTGGACAGTCGGGGACGAGTTGTACCTTTGATTTGGAGGCCCTTTGGACAGTCGGGACGTGTGGTACCTTTGATTTGGAGGATATTTGGGCAGTTGGGAACGAGTTGTTCCTTTGATTTGGAGGCCTATTAGGACAGTGTCGGAGTCGAGTTGTACCTTTGATTTGGAGGCCCTTTGGACAGTCGGGGACGAGTTGTACCCTACGGAAACCTCAGTGGAGGGTGATTAACGGAGACGAGATGGGCCAAAGTGCCATTTTATAGCATTGATTGAAGGTAGCGGGAAACAACTACTTTTGGTTGGTTATTCCTTGAATTTCAAAATTGGCTGGTGCCTAGGCGTGTGGGGTATCATTTTTGAGTAAATTTTGGACGCTGAATCGTTTGGACTGAGTCCTCATGCTCCTCGTCCGAGGAATAACCAACCCCTGTGAAAGAATTTGCAGCGTTTTTGCAACATATTTTATTTATATAATAACCATTTGTTCCATTTAATTAATTTTTTTATTATTTCAGATGAGATAATAATTTCTATTCAAATCGACCATAGACAATTTTTTCTCCTCAAAAATTTGCTATTTACACAAATGTCCGTAGACAGGAAAAGCCTTCGTGCTCATGAATAGACTCTGTTATAGTTTCTTTTAATTGAAAATTCCATCTAATTCAATCTTTCTATAGCTCAATCGCCTACAACAGAGGCCATTCTTCAGGTGAAATTTTACATTTAGAAGGTACGTTTTATGACTTTTATGTCAAGGCGTACCATTTGTCGCCAAATTTTGGGCGATTAATCGATATACATGAGTCCCGATTCAATTGACGTTCATCAGAAGTGGGCACCTATGAGTCAGTCATTTTGGAAATGGGTATGTTGGAAATAATTAGTTTGTCTTGTTGTTTCTCCTCAAACAAGTATAAGTACTATCTCCGAAGACCTCAAAGATACGCTTTCCCTCTTTAACCAGATTCGTATAGAATAATAGAAAACTGTGGGATAATTTACAGCGATTTGAGAAGGAGAAAAACACCTATTTTGGGAAATTAGAATTTGTATAATATTCGTAGCATTATTAGAATGTACAGGTTTTAATTTTTATACTTTAAAAAATGGATTTTCGTATGAAATCTTCGGGAATTTATGTCGCGATAAAAAGGCAAAATGTTCATCTTCTCTTCCACACATCTCATATTCGGTATTTTCATTCATTAATTTAGAAGCTCGGTGAAAAAACCCTGGGAGTTATAGGATCTGTGACAAAACTTTCAAGTACGAACTCTCGAGTGAAGAACACATCACCTTATCAAGTTGAGGAGTTTCTCGATTTATCATTTTCAGAGTTTGGACTGTAAATAAATATGATACCTATTTAAGTGAGTAACTTAGGTTTATGATTTTTAGGTGATCGAGCCGGAAGAAATGCACAAACAGGACGTGTCGTTCCCTCATACGACGCATTGCTTGCCGAGTGGAGAAGTGATGATATCCACACTTGGAAACGCGAATGGGGACGCCAAAGGAGATTTCTTGTTGATTGATTCGAACACGTGGGCCGTAAAAGGTGAGCCAATCTCAAGAATGAATATTTATGAGTTTTCATAGCTTTGAGTGAGCGTTTATTCTCTGGCTACCAGCTCATTTTCTTTACTCTCCTTCCGTATATTTCTGCAATCAGTACAAAGGGCGAAGGAGAAAACTCCTTTATCAAAGCAAGAGTACTGATTTTCGTTTTGTCCTTTTTTATCAACTGTCGCAGAATAGCCTGAGAAATGTGGCAATGTGCGCATACAATGGGAAACATCTGGAATTGAATGATTTTTACACAGCACTACACACTACCTCTCCAATGAATGAATCTTCCCCCTTTTGAACAACTAACTAATTTTATTGAGTTGTTTTTCTCCGGCACATTTCCAACATTAAAGGCCATATATGACTATTTTTGTCCATTGTTTGTAGTAAGTTCCTCCCATTGGGTTAACTCCACGAAAGAGGATAGTCTAGATCACAACAGGCTCCTTTTTGGCAAAAATCTCCCTTTTAGGACCCTCTGAGAGGATAAAAGTGACATAGCAAGTGTAATTGCTACGATGTACCATCTGACGGGCATCAGTACAAACAGTGAGACCCAAAATGGAGGAAAAGGAGGAATGGATCTTCCCAGGAATTCTTCGGGATTGGTTGATTATTCTTTGAAGCAATACATTATGGGGGAAAACAGTGAGTGTTTACTGTTCCAGACTCATGCCAATCGATTCAGCATACAACATTTAGTGGAATAAATATACCCTACACTTCCTGGGTAGGTACCCAAAAAAGTCAAAAATCCATTTTCGAAATACGAGCAGGTATGTTCTCGTTTTGATCCACACTCACCTCCAGTGGGCACCGAATTGGCCCAAAACCCATCAGAATGACCCTAAAAAAGTAAAGTAAAGAAAAGTAAGCAAGGACTTTCACTAAGTCACTCGCAGAGAAATTGTGGAAACCATAGAAATGATTAGAAATAGTCATAGTCAGTCTTATATTTCCACGAAAACACGTCTTTATATTTCCACGTGGTTTTCCTGGGAATATAATTTTATTTTTAATCATTTCATCTCCCATCTCAATAAATTTAGCGTTCAATATTTAGTGGAAAATGATACCCCACAAGTCCAGATCCTGTAAGTCCCAAAATTGAGTTCAATATAAAATTATTCCCCATACATTCTACAACTTTAGTCCAATCAGGCTGAGAGGTTTTGAAGACTAACTTAAGCCTAAAATAGGTTCCTGACCAAAATTTCAAATTTTTAGAAAATTTTCTACTTTGAAAAACGGTGCGTACTGCTTAAATCATGAAACATACACTGTTAGAGTTAGGCCGGTTGGAGAGGATTACCTTTGGCATGAGTACATAGGTTAATCGCTCAAAGAATAACCAACAAAAAATGCAATCGTAATTGCGACAGCGACAGCGCCTTCAGGTGGGCGTCTATGCAAACAAGCAAAGAGACTCAAAATGGAAGACAGGTCCTTAAAACGATAGACAGTGTTGCAAACCAAAAAAAAAACAAGGAGTTGAAAAAACCAAAAACGGCATTTACGAACAATTTATTTTGAAAAAACACGTTTTCTGTATTAGTATTGATTTTGTACTGGTATGTTATAGCCACGACATTGAGATGTAATGCATTTGAATGGTCAGAAATTCATTGTGCATCTTTTCTATCACGTTTTTCGATTTCAAAAGTCACTAATCATCACTAATAATCAACAATAGTGTAGTTTAAACGTTTTCAAGTCAAAAGTTCGGCACCGGAATCGGAAAAATTTTGCTGATGAGAATGCAATTTTTGTGTAAATTACGGGTTTTTGTAAATATAAAAATCATTTTTGTCAGTTGCTGAACCGCATTCAGTGGCTTTAGTCATTTGAAGTTGGCTCGGGCTCCGTTTACACGATAATGACCTCACAATAAGCCTAAGGCTAATAGACCTAATAAGGCTTTAGCGCAGCAGGGTGGAATGAAGGATACCCAAAGGTCCTTGATAACAAATCTACCGTGAAAACGGCTCATTGAGTAGCAGATGACAACAGTTGTTCGCAATACAACGCACTATTTTTAGAGTTGTTTTTGATTTATTTCAGGAACGTGGACCAAAGGCGAGAAAAGGGCGAAATTCGGATACGATTTTTGGTATCAACCTTATCACGACATCATGATTTCAACCGAATGGGCGGCTCCCAAGATAATCAAACTCGGTCCTGAAGCGTCAGGCGGTCCAGGTAATTGTAAAATGACGCGATTTGTATACGATTTTGGAACGTTTTCCTCATTTTTCGTCATTGTTAGGTTCAATAGGAAAAGCGGTCAATTTTTACCGATGGTCAACGCGAGAACTGATACAAACGAACGATTTGGGCGAGGAAGGCGTCACGCCGCTGGAAGTGCGATTTTTACACGATCCACTTGAAGCGCAAGGATATTTCGGATGTTGCGTGTCTTCGAACGTGTTCTGGCAAGCAATTAATCTTAATTAACAATGTTTTTTTTCTATTTTGAATCATTTTCATCGCCAGTTGCAAATTTTAGGTTCTACAAACGAGAAGACGGCACTTGGGCGACGGAAAAAGTTATTGACGTGCCCAGCAAGAAGGTTAAAGGATTTATTTGGGACGCCTTACCCGGTAAGGCTCACATCAAACTGCGTATTGAAAGCGAGACAAATTACCTGGAATCCTCTTTCAAACAAATTTCATTTCAAGTGACCCATACTGTAAAATATTATTCGTATAATGACGCTCTAACGAGGATTGGAGATTACCATGTGACGGGCATCGTTAAAATTTAATCACTATTTTCAGGGATGCTCTCGGATATTCTCATTTCAATGGACGATCGTTTCATCTACTTCAGTAATTGGCTGCACGGCGATATAAGGCAATACGACATTTCCAACAAGAGGCATCCAAAACTCGTTGGTCAAGTGTTCGTGGGCGGTAAAGTTCAAAAAGGTTCCGGCATCGACATTGTGGAAGACCCTGAATTGAAGGTGATAACTCAACGAACGATGTACTAACCTAAATTCGTTTTAGATCGTTTTGAATCTTCACGTGGCAACTATGTTGTAGGAACGGCCGGAAGAGTGCGTGGTCAAAGGCGTGAAAATCAAAGGAGGCGCTCAAATGTTGCAGTTGTCTCTCGACGGAACCCGACTATACGTCACAACTTCACTCTATTCTAATTGGGATAGAAAACTATACCCAGATCTGTTTGAGTAAGTTTCATTTCAGGACTAAGAAAGTAGAAATTGGCTACTAAAGTTAAATTATTTTAATAATGTGAGTGAAAGATCCAAGGAAATTTACTTTTAATTTAATTTCAGTTATGGAAGTTGTTTGTTGAAAATCAATGTGGACAATGTGAATGGAGGGCTCACAATTGATCCGGATTTTTTGGTGAATTTTGGAGTTGAACCCGACGGACCATCTCTGGCACATGAATGCAGGTAAGGAAGTCATTCTCGAATCGTCTTTGTCCGAGGGTGACATGGGCGCTCGCTGCGGCAGCCAGCGGCAACATTCACCAATTGCCACCGAGGAAGTCGCAAAAGGACACACATTCACACTTTTTAATACTCTTGTTCATGTGAAAATGGCTGGTGAATGACGTCTATTGAATTGATTCTCACTTCTACCATACTTAAGCAGCCATACTTTAATGACAGTTTTGAACAAGATGAGACAGTAGTTTTCTCACAAAACACCGACAGAGCGCTCTGACTTCTTCCTCCAGTTTGGTGTAACGTTCAACCATAACACATAAGTTCCACCACCCTCACACCCCTCTTAAATAACCGATTACAATCACTAAACAATCCACAAGATTTTCATCATATTTCATAATTTTCCAGGTACCCAGGCGGAGACTGCACTTCGGACATTTTCCTCCCTGAATGCACGCGGTTGTGAAGAAACATCCTCAAACGTTGTTCAAAATTACCCTGTCTGATTTACTATATTGTGTGCCGTCATACTGATTATTATAATTTCAATATTACTCAGCTTTATTTTGTATCTATAAATAATAAATAAAAAACGTAAATAAAATGTCATTTAATAAAATGATTACAATAAATCGCAAACATTTACTTAAAGGAATTGGTTCGCTCAGTTGCTAATAACCACAGACGAGATTATAATATTTTGCATATTATACAGTTTTTATGCTCTATTTTGAGGCTTTTAGCAAACATTTGAACGCAATTTTATTTAACATTTTTCATATTTAGAGCCAAAGAGTATATTTTTACGTTTTTGAATATTCTGCGTATACGTGGAATTGCTTTTAGAATGTCTTTCGAATATTTGGATAGTTTCAAGGTGAAAGGGGGGGAAAATCAAATTTGTAGAACAAGTTATACTAACGAAATCGGTGTGTATGGTGTACATCATGAAGCGTTTACTGTCAAATTTTAGGGCCAATCGGAGAGGTTGACTTAAATTTAGGCTATGATGATGAAACTAAAACTTGACAAAACGCAAGTTTATAAGACAAAAATGAAAAAAAAGCTCCTGAAAAACGCAATTAATGAACAAATGAGCTAAAATGATCTCGCCTCTGCTAATAACTACAGTAGTCCCACAAATTAATAATTTAATAAATTCATAAAAATGTTGAAAATTTCCTGGAGAAGAATCTCAGGCGAGTGCTAGGAAGGCTTCATATTCGGTTGTAGGCCACTGCTCATCAGAATTCAGTTAGGGAGGAGTGATAAGGGAAGTTTGAGGTGTCACGAATTGGAAAAACAGCTCATCCCCGTTCCCCTTGTGCAATTTACACCATTGGCGTTTACAGTATAAACAAACTGTAACCCCTTCCACCCTTTGTAACGTCTCCTTTCAAGACAGCCCCCTCCCCACCACGACGGGCGCGGCGCTCCCCTCATCCCACCGCCGCTTTCCCCAAGCTGCTCCTCTTGTGAAAACCTCCGCTGCCGCGGCGGGGTCCTTTTCTCATAGGAAGCACTTGTTGCGTTCTCGTCCTAACTCGACTCGAGTTACTTGAAAGGATTTCCCAAGTGATGAGATTATTGAATTTGTTTGGCGGAGAAAAGGGGCGGGGGAGGTTTTCAGGGGGGTTGGAGCAACAAACTTGTAACCCACCCCGTCTCCCACACCATCGCACGGCGATCGCCTTTTATCGTGTTACCCGTCAACCCCCTCCCCCTCCGAAAAGGGTTCAGTTCTCCCTCATCCCCTCGAACTTATTAAAGATAAGTTTCATCCCTTATCCGTTTCACTCCAACTCCACCGAATGAACCCGAACTCTTTTCCCTCTCGGTGATAAAAGTAGATTTATAACTCGATAAATTCGAAGTGGCCGTGAAAAAGAAAAAAACCATCGAGCTTCTCGCTACTCCTTGTCCTCTTCGGGTGCTCGAGATTGAATGAACAGTAACAGTTTCTTTTGACAAAAGCCAAGAAAGATGAAAGGTTCAGAGAGGAAATAAATAACTCGCGATCATAAAGTGAAACTGAGATCATTACAAACTTTGTACTCACTATATCAATATTAATTTTTAATGAAACACTCTTTTATTCAAAGCGTTTTACTTTTTTATACAAGAAAACTCCACAAGAAAGTATCTCAAAAGCGATTCCTCGACCGACAGAGCCGGTTTGATTTTCTCTAATTTTGAAATCCGTACCAACGCGGCAAAAAGTTTGGAACAACTTAATTTTGTAAAGGGTTGAACGATACTCAAGATCGAGCTGATATCTAATCTGATGGTGGGCATTAACGCATCAAAATCATGAAAGATGAGTCTTCAATCATGACAGAAGGGAAAATCAAATGGAATAAAATAGTGTGACGGCGGACATCTTTAGTTCGTCCCTGTGTAAGCCTCTCTCGAATTAAAATCTGTTATAATTTTAATTGGGGTTTCTTCGGAGGTTTTGAATGGACCTGGCGAGTGGTTACACAATGTAAGTCCAAGACTTACAAATGAGCAATTAGGGATACCAAGGATGAGCATAAAATACATTGATACAAAATGAATTATAATTGAAAATAAGGACACGTTGCAATGCCTCAACCTAGGCTAAAATTGATACAAGACAAAGTAATTCGACAAAGTAAATTAGACAACATGTGGAGCATAAAATACAATTAATACATGATACATGAAATGATGATATACATGAAATACAATTAATGAACAAGCGCAACAATACCAGCTGACGAAAACGGCTCGACATTGAAGGGAAAACTGGAGGGGGCACGCTGTCCCGAAGGTACACAGCAAGGCTTACTTAACTTGAGTCCTTTATCATCTCATGGGGAACACAATATTACAGCTTTGGTCGACTTCAGCACGGTAGCAGAGTTCACTTCAGAGCGAGCACAGGACAAAGCCAGGATGGACTGAGTGAGTTGCACTTGCAGGACAGGTTACAAAAATATATATGACTCTGACATGTTGGGCGCCTCAACAACAACTGCCCAGTTGGGCGCCTTGGCAATGAGTGAAGCCCTGGAGCTCTCTCCAAATGCGATGTCAGGAGCTGCGCGCGCATCCTGGCGCATGCTCCCTCCCTTCTGGCCTTCTGGATGCAGCAAGCCTGGGGGCTTACACCTGTATTCGAATATGTGGGTGTCACGTTTGCATTCTTTGGCTACTTGAAAGGGGTTTGATGAATGTAGAATGAACAAAACTTTTGAACTGACGGACAAAATTTTGGCTTTGAATAGAACTAAATCAATTCGTTCTGGACTTCAATTCGTCTTCAATATTCACGATTTTTACCCCTACGTATCCACTAATCGAATTCCTACGAATATATCAGGTTTACCATGATTTATTTTTCAGCCATTTGGTAGTTTCAATATAATCTTCTTTTTTTTCAATGAAACTAATAATAATAACTTACGACACTAATACATGTCCGTGCGATCAAGGGCATTACTTATACATGAGTACATTCCGAATTTCAGCGGTGTTTTCAGGCCCCCTCGAAATTTACGAGGGAAAATAACCTCATGAAATAAAGGCCGAGGCACTCGTAAGGATGAGGATCCTACGAAGACTGTTCTGGTTCGGGGATGCGAAGCTCTTGGAAAACAATTTGTTATTCCCACATTCCCAATATGTTCGGTAGAAAAGGGGTATATACCCGTGCTTATTCCTCCCCTCAACCCCCTCCCCTCATGGGCTCTAGTTTATTCTAGAAATGAATACATGAATACGTTTGATCCGCTTCGCCAAAATACCGAAGGAGGGAAAAAAAACTTGAGTTTCTTTCGGTCGTAGACGTTCTTCCCCTCGATCCACTTGACTCTATCCAAGATTGCACGCTCAACTGATTTCTTGAAGGAGTGTGAGCGAATTTCCGTATAAATAGAGACGCAGCTGTATCATTTTTCCCCTCCAGATACAACATATTGCGAGGCAGGTCTGTACGTTACATCTACAGACGTAGATACCAATACCAGTAAAATACAATTAAATAGTTGCCTCCCTGTTATTAACTCATTTGTTCTTGTTATACTGATAAAAAGTCTCCATTCGCACCCCCTGCGTAGAACCTTTTCCATAACATGTAAACTAAGGGACTGCCCCCTGATCTATTGACAGGGCAGCAACAACAACAGTAGCCCTTAACCGACTAATGGCCGCCACCGAAGGACTCAGACCCTGCAAAAAAGACTACTTATGTCAGTGATACACTCCATCGTGCTGTACGGTACAGAGACACATTAAAATGCCATCGAAAAATGTTGTTGGTGGTACAAAGACGAGGGGCTCTTCAAATTGTGAGCGCCTACAGGATAGTATCGGACCCGGTGGTGCTTCTGCTGGCAGGGGCTATACCAATACACCTGCTGGAGAGAAAGACAATATACCAACGAGAGTCGGTAAAAGGGGCTGTGGCCGCAAGTAGCCTGACAGGAATGGGAAAGCACGCTCCGTTATTTGCAGGAAATCTAGAAACGAGAGGGACAGCTCGACTTGTAGCCAACATAAACATTTGGACCCTCCGATCTTGAGGCGAGTGACTGTGGACCTAATCTTCCGACACAAGCTCCTGAAAGACCCTCTGGCCTGTTCAGATCCTCTGTCGAAGTTATGCGTCCGGCCGCCGCGAGTTATGCGATCCAGCTGCCTGTTTTACATCCCTTTCTCGGCCTCTTCGTCTGCTGAGCAGAATTTTCAGGTCGGCCAACCTGCTGCTTCCACCCTGACTTCGACTTCTTAACGGATTCCCAGAGCACACTCAAGCGCCTGGTTCGTTCTTCCTTGTGTGCCTTTGTGCAGTGCGTGACTACCCTCAAGGACCTTTGTTGGGTTAATTCCACGTGCCTGCCTACGAGTGTATATTATACTTTTTTTTGCCCTATTGCCTCTAAATAAAGGGCGTGGAGGAGTTGCTGTTCAGCGCCCATCTAACATCCCCCAGCCCAAAGGTTCCAGGCCCAAATTTTGCAATCCGCTACCCCCGGACAACCGTATTCGGATACTTACTGCTGGTAGTGAGTTGGCCTCATGACGTACGAGTCAACGCCAGGGGTACTATATTCGAACCAGCAGCCTCGAAACCTCGACCAGAAGAGTCTAGGACCAACGCCGTAACTACCTCAGCCACTCAGGCCCCTCATAAAAGCCCCTCTGCTGCAGGGAAAACGCAAAGGTCAAGTACCACGTGAAGCAAATCCTATCTGGCCACGGACTGCTCTACCATAACCTCGATAGGATGCGTATTGTAGACTCCCCTAACTGCCTGTGCTGCCCCTTCCAAACCTTCTTTGAATGCGAAAATTGGGAGACAGAACGAGAACAGATCAGGGAGCTGGTCCACCCTCTCACCGCTGAGGAGATAGTGATTGGAATGCTCGAGAGCGATTCAAAGTGGATTGCCGTGGCAAGGTACAAACAAAATATCCTGGTTGGATATTCCATTGAGAAAAGGGCCCGGCAACAGGAACTGCAGGCACACGCGAACCAACCATCAGGCAGGAACCCAGACTAAATAATGTGCCAAACAGTCCCGTGCTGGACCCCAACGTGGGAAAGAGGGGAGGTTTTTAACGGGTCACAATCTCCACTTGTTGGTCCCCTCCGACGTCTTAAATTATTGGCCTCAACCGCCTCCAAAAATAAATAAATGCACTTAAAAAAACTAAGGAAGAAAAATGTAGCTAACTTTGGAATATTATCACATTGTTCTTTGGGCAGTTTCCTTGGGCCAAAACACGCCCAGGTGTTTTGATTATGGTTGTCAGAGCTTATAGAACTTAGGGAGTCTCAACGACGCCTCCACGAAGGTAGGAAATTACAGGCCGAAATTATTTACAAGTCGTGGAGGTCTTACTTGTGGCACACGCTGACCTGAAAGCTTCACCCTACGATGGTGCCAAGAGAGGGAAGGTCTGCCCAGCGTACTCCAGTATAGGTTTAGTGCGAGCTAGGACACATTATACCACAGGATAACGGTCCTTGGAGGAAGCAGTTCACATAATGGAATGGGTGGGATCCAATATCCTGCCACCGGGTAGACTCCATACCCTAGAAGAACCATACCCCTGTGGCGACCTTTCTTTTGGCTAAATGAACACATTGGACAATGTTCATGTCAATAAATACATGTATACAAAAGCAATGTAATAAAGAAATTATCAATAATTTTTGAAAATTATGGTGTGGAATGTCTTACACTCTGACCACTTCATGACAATACCTATACTGCTGCAGTCAAAGGGAAGTTTCCTTTTAGCTCAAATGACTGGAGAACTGATACATGATTCATAACTAACTTGGGATTAATGCGTTTGGCCTCGTGTTTGCAGTCGCAATTTCTCTCTGTAACCAACTCAAAAGTTATATCGCATGAAGGAACGACAATGTAATACCAGCCCCTTCTCTTCCAAACAGTTTCACATGACGGCATTCTAGTTTCTGACAGGGGTAAGCAACAACGTGAGACCTAACCGACCGTGCGGAGGATTCTCCCGATATGACCTCAAATGTCGAAGGAATATTCATGAAGTAATAGGCCTCAGTTAATTTTCATCAAGTGAATTTCAAACCCCCGACCGATCCCTGAGGTGAAATTTCTAGTTTGCCTCCGTTACCGCCCTTGAACGACTCCGTGGAATAATTTAATGAGAGGACGGGTATGTATATGTATCAAATCCTGACAAAACCTCATCTGAAATTATGCATAACTGGAGATTTACACCGAAACATTGAGCCCGTCGAGGCACGTACAACAGGTGTGCAGATATGGAAGTTTAATTATATTTGTGAACTTGAACCCTTAACTCCGGTCATACGAAATGGTTATTTTTTGGAAAACTGAGTTTTATGATGACGGATTTTGTCGTAATTGTAAAGCTATAACTAAAAGCAATTAATTCGCGGGCTTAGTAGGATTTGAACATTACCTGCTTTCTAATCATTATAGCTAATACGTTTTACAGCGCAACGAGGGAATAGTAAAAACTTTTTGATGTTTATCGTAATGTAATGATAATAATCAACCCCAGCATTGATTTTTTAAATTGAAAATCCCATTGCCGTTCTATAAGCGCATTTTGAAGAAAAGGTTTTCGAGCGCTAAATTACCGTGTTTGTGACATCACTGAAAAAATTCTTCAAATCAAAATAGATCAGTTCACGTTCCACTAAATGAAACTACGTGCAAGGTGGCAATAAAAAATGTCCAACACTGATCGAGCCACACTGATCAAATCGGAGGCAAAAGCGAAGATCAGAGGAGGTTCACATACTTCTATTTTGTAGACACTAGCGTATAGTTCCTACCTTTGTTCGTACACCTACAAAATTAATATTTTATTAGCAGTTCAAGCACAAACACAAATCGACCTGAATGTAAAGTTTACTTTAAGATTGTCATATACCTGAAATTTCTATTCAGACAGAATGATTTACGATTGGTTGAAATGATAGATGATAACTATACTTATAATGCACTAAGAATGCAAACTGCAAGATTTGATTGGAATCAATATTGAACATTAAGGTTGAATAATGACTATCAATCACGTTTTTATATGCTATAAGGGAAAATAGCTTAAATTACCTGATCAAAATCTCATTTTAAATTAATTCGCTCCGAATAATTAATAATCACCTAATATTTCTCGCTATTCCTCCTTCAATACGACCATTATATTGTTTGTTTGGGCTGTTTAGAGTCTAAAAACACAAATAGTGCTCACCATTTTTCTGAAAGCGACGTTAGTGAGTGAAGCTTACACGTAGCCTATATATATTGTGACTTCAATCTGTAAATATGTACTTTCAATAAATTGTACGTGGGGACTCTTCCCCTATGATGAGTTGAAGACAAACGCTTTTCATGAAACAAGTAAAAACGCTGCGCAATATTGCTTGTGTGGGACATTTTTAGTAATTTTCAAGGAAGTAGCCAATTTCAAAATATCCTTCTTGACCAATAGGTGCCCATTGTGGCAATAGTTTTGGGATTTGAATCAATTCAGCGTTCAAAATTGAGTGAAAAATTATTCTCGCTCTGAATATCTTGAAAACCAATTTGGAAAATACGAATTTTTTTATGTAACTCCTCCGAAATTCAGAGTTTTTGAAACAATTCGAAGGCCTTTTCCCGCAGGGTGGACAAACGTTTTAGTTTTTAAATCTACACACTTTGAAACGTAAAAGATGATCGATTTGGGAAAACGAATTAATTCGGTCGGTACAAATCCGTATATAATTTCAATGAGATTGATTAACCAAAATATGATGGGGGTGGGAGGCTAAGAGATCTAGATAGAATGTCGTAACTGAGCGTGTAGGGGAAAATTATAATGAATTCCAGGCAGGGAGCTACAACATTTCGCAGATGCTACTATTTAACATTTACAATATAACTGTTTTCCAAATATTAAAAATGATGAATCAGTCCCACTCTATACAGTACTCCAAGCCCTCTGATGATATCGGAGGTGATCCGTATCCTTACACTCAGTACAGTCCGTAGAAACAACAAATCCACGCTATGTTCATCCACTTTCCCCACTTCTCTTCTTCATATTCACCACCCTCTTTCTCATACCCGCACCACGACGAATTCTTAGGTTAAAGGGATTCAATTCAGGTTCCCGCCCTTATGTGTTTTCAAAAAACTATTGAGGAAAATGGAAATTATCGTCTTAAATTCTTCATAGAATTTTACAATTTAATTAATTAATTAATTTTTAAATCAATTTGGAGTATCGAAGGTAAGTGGGCGATATAGTGAATCCCACCCACTTCAATTTGTTTCACAATCAAAACCCTCGGACCGCATATAAACTATATTTTTCAACCGTGAATTCTATAGCCTACTTCCGCGTCGAAATTTACGCCGCTATTTCACCCTTATACTCCCCGACGGAACGTGAAATCTAACCAGTGACTCGACAAAAAGGTCACGAGAACGCATTTGAGCTGAAATTGAGTCATCTCAGTCACAAAAGTCCTCCAGATGACCAGATGGAGATTTCGCAACAATTTATACTCGAGTTGATACCGTATAAAAGGGAACCTATCGTCCGGGAGAAAACTCCGGCAGCCGAAAAGGCTAAAAAAGACGACCTGGGACGAGCTAATAAAAAAACAGCGGAAAAAAAACGCTAAACATAAAAAAAATCTGGTCGAGAGCGTGGAGAATGGAAACTCATGACCGAAGGGTTGAATTGATGGAGGATCGACGGAAACAGTTCCAACGCTCGAGGGTGGAAACAATGAATTACAAACAGTATTGTTAATAATTCATCGAACCCATAAGCATATATTCCCAGCAACCGGGGAAACTCAATTGACCGTAAACGCTTTCCTTTTACGCTCACTGAATTTCTCCCTCCGCCCAAAGTTTCCGTTTAAGTAATCTTATCTCAACTGGCGCATTAAATGTGTTTATTGTCGAAAGAAGAAAACGAGTTTAGTTTATTATCCACCCGTAAATTCCCGATTCGTGTAGGTATCAATAAAATGAATTTCCATTCTGAGAGGTAGTTAAAACAAACGGTTCACGGTGAGTAACAAAGAAATAGGAAGGATTTTCTTGGAAAGGGAAAGCAATAAGTCACATTTTGGAGGGAAATACTGAGCAAGATTGAATAATTTGAAATTTTACAACTGATTAGTGCAGTTTCGCACACACGTAATTTGTGTTGGGGTTGATTTACGATGTAAGAGAAACGGAAGACTTTTCCGCTGTCGTCCTATTTATTTATCTTTATATCACTTCAATGTAACAATCGTCACAATCTTCATCAGCAAAAGTACAGGCAAAAATGCTGCTAATTATTCTACAACAGTATTTGTTATTCTACCATGATTTTCTTTTGTGTCGGAAAACGTATTTTTGGCATCTATGAAATAAGTACCAATCTATTCAGCAAGGAAAAGGACAAATCCCTCAAAAGTATCAATTTCTGAAACATTCCTGCCATGATACAGATATTCATTGCTTTCCTACCATCAGTGTGACGTAACAACAGTAGTAGTGAATACAAATTAAGCGACCTTAATCGGACCATGAACCTGTATTGTGGGGCTTCATTTTGGCTCGCTGAATTGTATTTGTTTGATGAGCGGGTAGTCACAAATAGTATTTCATAACATGTATGAATAATATACTTGAAGATACATATATAATCTTCAAATAGAATGTCAAAAGTTGGCTACACTGTTGCACACGTGTATGAAGCCAAAAAATACCTCTTTACCTTACCACGCTTCTAAAACAATCACTACAATATACTTGGCCACGTTACAGGTAGCTTACTGCAACTTTCACTGATTTCATTTTAGGGTTGCCTACTGACGTAGACACCAATGACGTAGACATCAGCAAAGAATAATTCATTGCAGATTCACACTGTTAGGTTATTTTGTTACCTAGTTCAAAACTACACGAAGGGCCTTTTCACCTAGATTGGTATCAAGTACAGATATTTAGGCTGATACTCACCCATATTGAAGTCCTCGAAGAGGAAGGGCATCATCCCCTTCTGCCGCCGTGACATCAGACCTGAAAATGAACAACCCTCCATGAACAGATCTGTAAAACCGAAATTGTAACATACACAAGAGTACGTTGGTCAGGGAATAGGAATCGATGGCTCATTCTCTTTCCCATAAATTTAATTTCTTTCACTATTTGTTTTCCTTAAGTTTTGAATTTGAAATAATCCCGTAGTGTGCGCTTTTACCTCTAAATCAACTCTGACCACTTTAATCCAAACGAGGGAGAAAGAGGAAATCCGTAAAAATTATTCAGCCTTACGAAATCCCTTTTAAATAAATCGCCTTTGTTTAGCAACATCGGAGATATTGACGATAATATATTTTATCCTGACAAAAAAATCGGGGTTTCAAGGGGATTTTCTCTTTCTTTTTTTATTCGCGGAAAATATTATTAAGAAAGGATTGGGTTTTACTGGACCCCAACCGAGGGATACTGATGGGAAGATATTATAAAGAGGATTAGAAGAGTTTGTGAAGCTATTTTTTGTTCAACTTTTGAGAATATTTTGGAAAGGGGAATGTGGGTAAAACCAATGACTGCTTGGGCTGACAGGTTATTGGCGAAATTATTGGCAAAAATGAGAAAAATTGTCAAACAACCGAAATTCCTGGTGGATAAAGTTGCTTTGCCAGAATAAGGTGGTCTCTAGGATGCGATTTAGGAGGCAGCTGGCATTGCGTTGCGCACCTTAACCAAAGGTTATCATTCAGGATGGCACTGTCGCCCTTAGCTCTGCTGGGTTCAAATTGGTACGAAAAGAAACGATCCAACCTTCGTTCCGGTGTATGATTGGCTGAAAGAACCAGTAAAGAATTTATTTCCGAACCAATGTGAACGTCTCTCCAGAATTGTCAATTCTTTCCTGCCCTCTACAGGCAGTCACATTCTGGAAGGCCAGTCAAGACTCATGTGAACCCCGCATCTCAGTTCTCAATTCCCGCAGCAGCAAAATTCAAGCTTCAGATACTTCACGGGAGGTCATTTGGATCGTTGCGATGCCGCGGCAATTATCCGCGTAGTGGTTCCGCCACAGCATGTTCCAGGGACAATTTTCCCGTCTAAACGTGAACAAGAAGCGGGACGCACACCCAAAAGTACACGACCACGCGTGAGAGCGCCATCTCGTGTTTACGAAACAAGAAAGGCGGTTTGAAAAGTATATTACACGGTTGAGTTTTCAACCAAGGAGGCGAGGGACACCTCCGGTGGAAAATATTTCAACCGCAGTAAGAAACAGTCTTGTAGCAAGGCCTTTTCGTTTCGGGTTGCGCATCTTGTACATTTCTCTCTCCTTCCCTTCCAGCTCCTCATTCTAGTGAGAAACTCCTCGCTCCGAAACCGACAGCGCCAACCAATTAGAAGTTGGGGGGTCGTGGAACCCGTTGCTTACTACCAAGTAAAGTTGTGTAGCCTCTCTGCAATCGCTCTCTCTCACCGCACTCCGTTAACGTTGTTACTTCTCCCAAAAATAGTTTGCTTTCTACTCTCGAACCACTTCTGTTTGGAGCTCAACTCTGCCGTTAACTTCACACTCACCGAAAACCTTAAATCCTCTGTCGGAATTAAGGCAGTGGTCAGTTCCAAATCTACCGCTTGTGAGCCGAAGATACTCACTTCACTCGAAAGCAGACATGTTTGTCAGCAGGCGTTTCGGCCGATCAGCACCCAGGGGAGAGGCCAAGTAAGCCCATTTTGGCTGGGATTTTGAGAATCTACCGAGAGACCCCAAAAAACCGTCAAAAATTGTCAAACAATCAATAGTCGCAATCTCGCGAAGGCCAATGGTACTATTTGTGAAACAAAATTCCACGGAAAACACAAATTTTCATGAAAACACCGCAAACTTGTCCATTTTGGTTCAATATTCTCGAAAGATCTGGCTCGAGTGGGAAAGCACTTCTTTGTGGTATAAAAACCAGGCTCCAGACTAGCGATTTACTACAAAAAGAAAGCGGCGTATTTTTTTTTTTTTTTTTTTTTTTATGATGAAGTCTTTACATTATCCAGCCATCAGAGCCGGCGTTTCTCAGGGTAGTGTGCTGGGGCCATTTTTCTATGGCGGTTGTGACAAGTGTCCTGTGCGATCCAGGTCGAGCCATGTGAAGAGTGACCGAGCTCTGTGTTCGAAGAAACCACGTTAGACCCTTCTTTTTCTTGGAAGAAGACCTTTCTTGGACTCTTCTTTCGTTTGTTTTGTGTGAGAGACTTTCAGAGCGATCACCCTCCAACGCCAACATTGGACGCTGGACGTTCGAAGGTCTACACGATGTGCTCAGTCACCTAGTGTCCTACATTGGAAGGTGTTGCTCCAACTCAATGGCATTATTCGCCATTCTCTGTAGAGACGTCGATGGTCATGAGGTCAGCTCCAAGCAACAGGAACACACAGGAGTAGAAATAAAAATGGCGAGTTAAGGTCAACCCACAGAAATCAGTACATGTCACGTTCACTTATCGGTGGCGCATTGATGTTGATCCTATCCTCCTCAACGATGTCCCTTAGCCAATGAATGAGTCAACGCTAGCTCGGGGTTACACACAAACGAATGATCTTCTCACCACACATAGGTGAAATTGTGAGAAGACTAAGGACGAGAATCCGTCGAACTCAGACCATTACTGGACTCATTCTTCTCTTTCTCTCACACAAACAAACAACTACTCTATCGCTCCCTAATACGGCAAATCTAGCAATATGCCTCCGGATGCTATGGGTCGGAAAGTAAAAGCCAAATCAAAAGAATACAGACCCAGCAAAACAATGCCCTCAGGATCATGACGTTGGCTCCATGTTTTGTCAGGAACTTCGTGCGCCACCGCGATTTGGACATCCCAGAAGTCGAGGAAGTCATCAAGGAGACCTACCAAAACCTCTACATCACCATCACTTACAGAAATGCTCTCTTTGAAAACTTCGACCTGCACTATCCATCGTGCTGACCTAACACCAGACATCACCCCATAGGACCAGGACTGCTTAGATACCTGCAACATGTGCCTCGCATTGTGCCTAGCACAATGTTAGACATTTTTTCATGACCCAACAGCTTTTCTTTTTTTCCCACTCAAAAGATACCTTGATAAATTCACAATTTCGGTACATTATTCCTGAATAATAAGGCTTTGTGATTGAATCGCAAAAAACAATTTTAAATCGGAATATGTATGAAAATTTATTTACAATATTAAAATCAATATCTTAAAAATTGATTCAAAACAAATCGATTTCCATTTTCTGCAGAGCGGTTACAAACAACCAGGTGCGAGTGCAGGAACTGGTTACAAAAGTTGAGGAGTGGGGGCCATGTTGAGATGGGTCTCGTTTCCTAACGCGATGACTGAATCAGGTTTTGTTTCTGCGGCGTAACAAGGTACCGAAGAATGCCAACGACCTAAACCCAAGCGTGTTAGGGGATGACGTCACACAAAACACAGTCCAGCAGTTATCGAATTTTCTGCTTTTCGAGGTCCGAACAGGCTCGAGATATTGTCTCCCACCTGGCTGAAGACTAATGACGAGGATTGCCACAAATATAACCAGAGGAAGGTTTCGGGAGGACGTTAATGCTGGAGCTGAAGACCCACCCTTCATCAGGGTTGCCGAGCGAGGGGGTGCCATTAAAATTATTCAGATGAGATCTGGAGTCGAGCGGATTCTCGTATCCGAAACCCCGATATAAGTCATCTCTTTGTACCCAATTACGACCTCGTTTTCCCCCTTGTTCGTCCGGTTCGTCCGGTTTCGCCTTTCCATTTCAACAATACACCGACCGGGCGACCATATTACCATGCGGGCACTCGCCTCGGCTGTCGACCCTTTCTCGTGAGCCCATAGTTGATTGGCTTCACCTTGATGTGTTAAACATGCAGATAACTTGTATAATCCCGAGGTGACGTGGGGACTTCTCTGTATACCACAGTGACGTACCTGCCTCCGCAACACACATGAAACGCTACATCTAACTCCAACAAACGTGAATATTTGACAGAGGGTGCTACGTGTATGCCCAACAGCAAAGCATTCAACATTTTTCTTAAAATTTGTACCGGGCTTCAAATTAAATTCAATGAATAATGTACCCAAGAGTGTTTTTCATACCCTGAGCAAAACACTCAAAAGCGCTGCAAATTCATTCACAGGAGGTTACTATTCCTCGGACCAGGGTATGGAGACTCCCTTCCAATCGATTTGATGTCCAAAATTTTGTGGAAAATTACACTCCCAGAAATCTCGAAAACCCACTTTAAAATACGTAGATAGATATCCATTTTTAATTATAACCTCTTCCTACAGACGCCAATCGGCCGGGACCTGTCATAGTAAATTCAGCTTCCAAAATTCAGTCGAAAATGATATCCCACGCCTGTATCGCCAAAAATCTCAAAAATCCATTTTTCGAAATAAAAAATTTACCCCCCCCCCCCCCCAACCTCTAATTTGGTTTGATCGGGCTGGAAAGTTTCGAGGATCAATTATTAGAGCCGGAAACAGGACCTTGACAAAAAATTTAAGACTTGATCATTCAAGGAACAGCCAGCCAAAACCTATGTGATACTTACGTATCTACAATTTCAGCATGCGATAAATTTGTCAACACATTTGAATATAAATATTCAATTCATTTTCTTACTTCGTTCTTTGTTTTGTTGTGTTTCGGGCAGATAGATGCAAATATCGGCAATAATATTTTGCATCACAACTAGAACAATATTTTTATAAATTCTGCAAATTATTTAGAAGAGGTGTATTATTCTAGGTGCTACTCGCTTTTTGCGGAAAATCGGATTTTTGAGGTCGTTGGAGGGAACCTACCTACCCTACCTAGCTGTACCTGACAAGAAAACTAAGCATTCGTCCGCTTTCAATATATTCTCCCACACTTCTGGGCTTCAAAAATAGAAGAAAATAATAGGCCCCTACGAAAATCTCGAAACCCAGTTTCCAAAATATCCCATATTTTCGAGCATCACCCAAACAGGTAGTTCATAACTCATATGAATCGATTCGATATTATGGATACGCCTGGGTCCACAAAAGTTAAAAAAAAAAAAAAAAACATTTCAAAATACATGTTTTCTCCAATTTCCTGTTTGGGGTGATAGGTCTGAAGAAGAGATACATTTTTTGTCTCTTCAATCCGCTAGTTTAACAATAACGGAGACGGGTCGTTAAAACACCATTCGCCGCCATCATACCTGATTCAGGTACTACTACAGCTATATTAGATTCCTCTCATCAAGAGTTCCTGTAATAATTAGGGCCGGAGAAAGGAATTACCCATCTGCGTTTAAAAGGTTCGGTCGGGTGTACTCTTTGTGATTGATTGCCAAATAAAACTGATGCGATTACGAACTCAATTCAAACAATCGGTTCGGAATTCCCTTATAAAATGTACAAAGGGGATCGCAACCTCGGGGCTCACTAATTCGACGGTGCGCGCGAGGCAGAGGAAATAACGCAGTGTGAGCGAAAGATTGATTAACCTTTAATTGGACAAGTGTTTGTTCTCAATTTGGCTCCGTTTCGAAGCTCACACAGGGTCGGTTCATACCGTCATCCACTTCGAGTCTTGATTGGGCCCTTGATAAATACGGGCGAGATGGGATCTGTTTTGCCTGCGCAGGGATCGAGATTCCCACGCCAAACAGGGATTCACAAGTGCGTAAACACCGACGTAAAAGATGGATTTGCGCGTCGGAACATTAATTTCGTTTCTCCCGCGTTAACAACTTCTATTTGGTGTACAGTGTTTAATCTGACCAATCTGAGCTGTGTTGTGCGCGGGGGACATTGCAACAGAGAGACGTACGGAAGATGTGAGTTTTCTAGCGGCCAGTAGCACCCATCCAAGTAGTTGGTTATTCCTCGGACCAGGCACATGGAGACTTGTATCTTCAACATGGGGGAAATGGGGAAATGGAGAAACAGTGGGTGTGGTGGGCCCCGAACCCATTCCAATCGATTCAGGGTCCAAAATTTAGTTGAAAATTGGAAACCCCACACGCCTAGGTACCGGAAATCTCGAAAACACACATTCGAAATGGGTATATAGGTACCCATTTTGACCCATAGCCTCATCCACTGGGCACCAATAGTACCGGGACTCATTTCATTGGATTCAGCGTCCAAAATTTAGTGGAGAGTAATACCCCACACGCCTAGGTGCCAAAAATGTCGAAAATACATATTCATAATTGTCGTCGAACTATGGCACCAAGGTGCATGGCATCTTTCAGCCGCAGGATTGGTGCACGTGGGAAATCCCTGGCCTACAGCAAGCCTGTTGTCTACATGTTCTGTCTACTTCGAGGACGATCCTTTACCACAGCTCTGTACAGCTTCCTCCTGCACGGGTCACCAACTCAATCGTCATTCCTCCCCCTTGCGGCCGTTAGAAGCTTAAGACGCAGGATGAACTCAGGTTGGGACGATCACGATCAACCTTCCCAAGGGAAACCTCGGAGGGAGAAAGGTAAGTCGCATGACAACCAAATGGGATTAAACTGGCCCTAGGGGGACCGTCGATGAAGAATTCACTTAAAGAGGAGAAAGAGTGTGACGTGAATCCGTTTTGGTCACTTTTCTCTTTTTTCGGCGGGAGGACTCGGTAGCAAGGCCCTACGTGAGCCAACTCGACAATCTCCAGTTTCACTTAGCTCATCAAATATACGCGAGGTCTCGCAACTTTTTAAATGGTTTGCCCTCCCAATTACCTCAACCTCTCCTTCGCACCCTTTCTTTCCCTCGTCACGATTGTTAACATGAACTAACTGAACGATCGCTACATCGTTTCCTATTTATTTATTTGGGGAGTGATTTTTTGAAATCACGAACACCCTTGGTGGAGGTATCAAATTAAGGAAAGCATTCATCCTAAATTTTTTCGCTTTCAGATTGCGCACGGCATTTACATGAATCTATCGTTCGTTAAATCTTTTCACCAAATTCTTATCAGCTTTAAACACATACATTCAAAAGTCGGTGAACTTCGATGAACCACGAACGTTCATCAATGAAGATTACAAATGAAGTTTACAATTGCACGTAAGGACAGATGCTTTGGGACCAAAAGTAGTTTTTTGGCATTCCCGCTATCAATCAACTAGTACTCCTCCTTATACCAATGTACCTAGTTTGAGCATAAATAGGTAGAATACGCCGTTGAGTAATTGCGAAATTAAATTGAAATTGTTGAAGAAGTAGCTGTTTTCTTATAAGTTTTCTCAGTACAGGAGCGAAGGTCGTATAATAAAGAGAAATGAGAAATCAACAGAATTCTGCGGTTTATGCTGGTACAAATGCCACAGTTTTCTTCGAAAAGGAGCTTTAACCCATTCCGTCCAAACCAGTTTTTCCTACTCGCCCACTGCCGTCTGGCCTCCAGAAGCGGGAAAAGTTCAATGACGCAACTGTTGCGTTCACAGGCATACACCCAGGAATCAGCCGATATGCCTGATGACGCAACTGTTGCGTTCATGTTAGAGAGGACAAAAATAGTACAATTCGGTTTGTTTTCAATAACAATTTTAATGAAATATGAAATTTATTATATAATATAATAATCTTATAATACTCAGATTCCGCAAATAAGAACGAAGAAAGGAAGCAATGATGGACTCGTCTCCATTCTGGAATGTTCCCCAGAAATCAATCTGTAACAAAACTATGAGATTATAGTTAGGAGTATTTATTAAAATCACAACGATAAATGAATAAAAATAAATAGAAAGTTAATGAGAAAAATTATGTCACTTACGATATATCTTTCAATTCGATTGGAGCGTGGAAAACTCTCGATTCACAAACAAAGCAAGCGACGCGACTATCTGGGGCTAGAATGACGGCCTGAGAAAATTAGAACGATCCCTTCCTATACCTGACGTGGTGGGGAGCGTTTACAAGTGAACAGACCTCGATCGCAAATGTTGCGTTCTCCGGCCGCAGAGTTATTTCCACAGAACGCAACTGTTGCGTTCTCCGGACGAAATGGGTTAAGAGCCGGATTTCGGTAGTTGACAAAGAAGAAATTCTCAACAAAAAAAATCGATTTATCGTTTTTCCCGTTTAAACGCCTCCTGAGACCGATTGTCACGAACTCTTAATGTTTCGCTTTAAAAATACCAAAAATACCGCTACGATGCAATTTCCTCTTGGAGCGGAGTTTGACCATTATTTAATTCACAGGAACGGTAACGTGAATCTAGCTCCTAAAAACACTGTAAATCATTCCAAAATAGTTGAATATTGGAGTACGGGGAAAACAGTAAGTGCGCAATGTTTGAACGGACTGTTCGCAATGTTTTGACTGTTTGAATCTTATCGATTCACCGTCCTCAATTTAAACGAAAAATTATATTTGAAATGTCCCGAGAATCTAGTATCAAAAAACACATTTTCATCCATGGTAGATGGTAGATACAGGGGTTTTGAGGGAGCCCCAAGCGCGGAAGTCAAGTGGCTTGTTGTGCTTCTCTTGAGTGTCCCACTTTTCAGTTAATAAACAGCCCCAGTACCTTGACAAGGGTTGTTAAGTTGTGATTAACTTTTTGCAGGGAATGGTTGTCATTGGGGTTTGTGTCCCAAAGCGGGTACAGCTGCGGGATGTGAGTGTTGGGCGCTCGAAAATTATGTGAGTTTCGTCTGCTATCCATGAGTCCGCATAGGGTGGTCGATTGAGTCACCGTTTCAGATGAAAACGCAGAGGAGTGAAGCTGGTTAATAGGCCAATGCTTTTAGGTCACTGTGTTAAAGTGTGAATTGGTCCTTAGTGAGTGATGGCTGGAGTTTTGCCACTTCAATGTCCTTCAATATCCCGCCATTTGTCGGTGGGTTTCTGGCAAGCCCACTACTTGATGGCAGCTCTGAAGGAACTTTTGGGCAAACCTCTGGGCCCACGAAGGGTGTTTTGG
The DNA here is from genome assembly GCA_019603395.1 of Cyrtorhinus lividipennis. Lineage (NCBI taxonomy): Eukaryota > Metazoa > Arthropoda > Insecta > Hemiptera > Miridae > Cyrtorhinus > Cyrtorhinus lividipennis. Next base: position 5,424,095 of record CM034003.1, on the reverse strand, counting down.
AGCCACTCCTGGCAAGCTCATCGGCTTTTTCGTTGCCCTCAATGCCCCTGTGCCCCACCACCCACTCAAGGGACACTGTATTGGGGGCTCAGAGAATCTATTCACAGTCATTCATCACCTTGAATGTGAAACGACAATAAATTTAAAAAACCAAGAAAACTGCCGTGGTTTGTCCAACTTGGGGAAATGCTTCCAATATTGTATTAATAAGAAATACTGGTAGTCTCAAGCAATAATTCACATAGATATAAGATATAATAATACATTATTTACAGAATCCAAACACGTTTGATGGGCGTTTTTTTCTGAATTTGGGTCCTACATTAATTAATTTATTGATAGTTATTATAAACAATGCAAAAGTTAGCTCCTAATGTTCAATTGAAGCTCCTTGTAGTTATCAGCAAAACCGGCAAACGGTAGGATTGGCTAAATTCCCATTGATTTTCCTATGTTTTTCATGGTGCAAAATTCGTGCAATTTCTGGTCAAAAGTGGGGTTTATAATTTGTTTTATTGTCTAGCATCTCTTCATAATAAAAAAAAAGTTTGTAATTTTGAGATAATACTGCCGTTAGATTTTTTTTTTCTAATTGGACCCAATTCGTTGATATAAGAGGAGGCTATGAATATTGCGGAGGGAAATGGGTTCATGGAGGACTCGTAGGGTGGAATTGAGTTAGTGGTGGGTAGGGGCGGGGTAATTCGCTAGTTGTGGGTGAGATATAGAAAGAGGGCGGATTTGTAGAGAAGAGGAAGAGAAAGAGGATTTGTCGTCGGCGAACCCGTAGTAGGCTGTGAGTGAGAGGGGGGGGGGGGGGTCAGGAGGACGATTTCCAATAAATTTAGGTTTAAACGCCGAAGCCTCTTTGGGGTCTGCGGCTTAAAGGCAATAAAGCCGGAAACCAGCGATGGTGGGAAAATCTAGACTGGTGAAGGCCCTGGGCCGGATGTGGGTCCGCACAGTGAGACGGAACTATCGGCTCAACGGGGGGAAACCTGCGAGTAAATCAACCGGATCCTTATTCGAGAAAAGTCCGCGAGATGGCGGGGCAATCGAGGCAGGGTGGCGTACCCTCACTAATTACCCGTCTGCGGGAGGCAGAAACCCTTTAAAAATATGTCGCTAAGAGGAAGAAAATCGAGTCAGCTTCGACCATTGGAACCCCCTTCCTCATAATACTCCCCCAGGAGTGATGGTGGATATCAGATCCCCTTTACCTCGAATTTAACCTCTTTTCTATATCTCAAGAACCTCCTCTTCGCCCCGCTGCCGTTACAGCCACACTTAACCGGAATTATCCAACTTTAATTGGCCTCCAGGATGCACGGTTGATCGCCGAGCAATGCCTACAGTAGTTTCAACTCCCATTCACCCTGAAAACCACCCTCCCCAACCGACCTTATCGTCAAAATACCCCGCCACTCGACAAAAGTCCTCCAAATTATGGTTCCCTGGACACATTCGCATGAAACTCAATAACGCTATTAGAAAGTCAATTGGGTTTAGACCCTTGTCGTACCCCTTAAATAGGCAATACGACTTCTTTCAAAACTCTAACTTTAGTTGGCAATTTTTTTTTTTTTTTTTTTTTGAAAATATGGCGTTTTATTGGCCCGTAAACTTCATTCCTACGGACAAACTATGTATGTTCAAATCCTGCAGTTAAAATGCTGGAGAAATAGCTAAGTTGTTCCAAAAACAAATTTCTCGCTCTCTCTCAAAAAAAATTCATTAATGGAATTAAAATTATATTCTATTACTAAGGATCCATCCTGAACCCCCATTTCATGTTCATCACAGAGTTCAGCCTGTTCTCGCTCTAAGAAGGGAAGGAAATCGGAATAAGGATCAGCGAGATTCTTCTATGCCATTCTATCTTTTGTTCATCTGGAAGGAAAGTCCTTCTCACGCAATGAATGTCCAAATCGCCAGTCCTCGGTCGTTGTTGGAGGAGGAGCTTTCTCCAGTTGACACGCCCTCGGTTCATAGCGAGCTTGGAAAGGACAATCTACATAAATGAATTGGATCTTGCCTGAGGGGCTGCCGAGGACCGGGGGTGGCCAATGTTTATAGAAATGATTACAAGCAGCTCACTCTCCGGGCAGCGCCTTTTTTTTTTATCGAAGAGCTCATATGAAATTCATAGGAAGGTTATATTTCGTCGGAGCAAACACAATAAAGATTTGACGCAGACGCCTCACTTGCACCGTTCTCGACCTCCGGAGGTTCCGATCACCTTTTTGGACTTGGAAATCGTGTTGACGACAATCCCTCGAGGGTAAACCGCATATTGAATCCGTGTCTTGGAGAATGATCGCTCATATTCACCACATTTTTCGGCAGACGTGCGCTTAGGAGGCGACCGTTGTGCGGATTATTCGAAAAAAGAATTTACGAGGAGCGTAACGAGATTCCCTCGGCATCCTTATCCGTCAAACAGATTCGATCACTTCATGAGCATGAGCATCTCAATACCCGAATTTCCCATCTCAACACAAGCAGCGTATTTTACATCAAGTAATGCAAGAACTTCCCCCTTCAGGACGAGGTGGAACTCTAAACTTGTAGATTTTAGCGCATTGCTGCAGAACATCCTGTATTTACAACATTCCTGATTTATGTTGAGAGATTACCTAACATTATTTTTGTTGATGCTTTATGCCTATAGATACTATAGATGCATCCAAAATGGCAGATTACATTAATCAATCCAGGTTTTCCAACTCCTTGCGGCTGATCTATTCAGACGACTCAAGCGAACCATACACGAGCTGATTACGAGCTGAACCAGTTGGAGTGAGTTCTACTGGACATAACAAACACTGCAAGAATAATGAGAACTAAAATTGCCTGCATTATGGCGGGAGTCTTTTAGAACCGAGCAAGACTGGTTTTCCTTGACAAAAGCAACGGCAACCTCCACCCCCCATGAAGGCCAAGGTAGCAGAAATCTCGAAGAAACATATTCAAAATGGGTAGATGAATACACATTTTGACTCATAACCTCATCCACAGAGTGCTAATCATTCCGGGACCAATTTCTTTGGATTTAGCGTCCAAAATTTAGTGGAAAATGATACCCCACACGCCTAGATCACCATAAATCTCGAAAATTTATTTTTCGAAATACACATTTTGAATTCTACCCCTCCCAAATTTGGTCCGATTGTGCTAAAAACTTTCAGCGTACGCCGTTCACCGTCCGCGCCGTTTTTGGTAGTAGGAAATTTTCCAAGAATCTGAAATTTTGGTCGGGGGCCCGTTTCTAGCTCTAGTTGGCCCTTGAAACTTTTCAACCCGATCGGACCAAATTTGGATGGGGTAGCGGTCAAAATGTGTTTTTTTGAAGAATAGATTTTCGAGATTTTTGGCGATCTAGGCGATTGAGGTATCATTTTCCACTAAATTTTGGACCCTGAATCGATTCGAATTGGTCCGGGACACTGTTTCCCCCATTTTCCCCGTGTTGAAAAAATGTGTTTTCATGCGCCTGGTCCGAGAAATAACCAACCCGTGTGTATAAATTTGCAACGTGTTTTTTTTTTTTTTTTTTTTTTTTTTTAAATAAAATGTTGAAGATAGAATGGGGTATACCTAAACGAAAATCCAGCACAGGCCATTTAATGGCTACTAAGCTATTTCAGATTTACAACAGTTGTGAGGCATCACACTTTGTAACACAGAAAAATATAAATTCATATCAATTAATGATTGATTGAGGAGAAGTACTATTCGGTCTTAAACTTCCGCAAATTATTAGATTTCGGTTTCCATTTCATTTCGGTCCATTTGGACGAGTAAACCGAGTAATGGAAAGTGTTTCCACGCTAGTTTAGGCTGAATCGCTTGTTGATACGTTGATGGATGGCGGGCATTGTTTCATAAGACGGTTTGTCAACGGGAAAGCTATTGCGGTTGGCAGGCGGTTTCAACCCAAAGATGACAGCTCGATTACAGAGACAACGCCAATTAGGGGGTCGCGATGGACGATGTTACTTAACCGACTTACACTAGACGCCAGTGAGTGTGTAGATAGTGTAACGGCGGAGGGTGAAGTGGATTAGTGGAGGCGGAGGATGGTGAAGGGCGGAGTTGTCGCACTGTTCCCGTCACTTAGAGAAAACGGGAGGAGGAAAAGGGAAACTTTGCCTTATTCTGCCTCCGGTTCCGCTCTAGTTAGCCAGCGCGTTCTCAGGCGGGGGGTTCCGAAGGGGTTCGGCGGAACAGTTACCAAGGAACTGAGGGAGGCGGTTCCGGACAGTTTCGTGGGGGAGGCGGTTCCGACGAGATCTTATCGGCGGTTTCGGGGGTCGACCGCAGCTTTCACTGAGAGGGGTAATGTGAACCCCCCGGCGAACAGCCGCGGTTCAACTCAAGTAGAACCTACATTGGAATACGGCCCAGCCAAATAGTTTTATCCGGTACGGAGCAGTTCTCAATGAAATTCCTCCCTCCATTGACCTATCTGTCTTGCCCGATTCGGATGAAATACAATTTTCCTAATTCAAGATTTCTTTAAAATGTATTCAATGAAGAATAGGTAGCAGTCCAACTACACAACCGAACGAAGAAGGCAGGCACCATTGATAAAGGAAAACCGAAAAAGAGCACAAAGAAAATAGGAAATAAGAACCATTTTGACCCATACCCATCTCTGTTGGGCACCAATCGCAAGTGGAAACAATTATCACAAACACTCGGGTTGCCGAAAATCGCTTTTTAAAATACATTTTCACTCATACCCTCTCCAAATTTGGGCGTTAGCTTCGGGGTTATCGTCCACTACTATAAAACGGCACAGCGAAGCGTAGCGTCAATATTGTCGGGGATAGGAGCAGGTTGGTGGTGCGAAAAAGACGGCAAAGGAGTCGGTTTAGTAGGCAGTTATTTGAGCTGAAGGAAAATGCTGCTGAATGTTACTGAGCTGAACATGAAGATGAGGGACGTCAACCATTCCAGAGAGGATCCTGAAAGAAGAGTCACGTTGACCCCCAAGCGGCCAGCAGGGATTAAATTAGGTGTTTTAGCGTGGGAAGCCAATCGTATTTCAGGAAAGCACGATGTATAGGATTGAGGATGAGCTGGTCCATATGGCAAGCAGAGAAGGGAGAACAGACGAGGGACACGTCCTCCAAAAAGGCAGGACGACAAAGCGTTATAGGGCAATCAGTGCAGGAACGGATGTAAGTTGGTGGCTGTTGCACTCAAAAACACGAGAGATCGCGTGGCACGTCTTGTTTTTATGGTCAGGAAACGACATCTGGGAACAGCTCAGGAATGGATGAGGGACGACGGAGGAACATATCACCTATATCACCACCAAATTGTGCATGAAGAAGAGGAGAGACTGTCTGTTGCTATGCAGACACGATAATACATTTTGGCATCGTCCGCAAAAACAAAAAACTTCCCCCACCAATGAGCTAACCCCATCTTGGTCGTGGATGAAGAGAAAAGGATCAAGGTGGGAACCAAGACAGCAGACAGGACCGAGATTGCACGTCCATCCTGCCTGAGAATGGGCAATAGAGAGACTCCAATACCTCCACAATGATAAGTTGAGCTTTGGAGATATCAGTTGACTAGATATCAATCTGATTCATTCCCATGGTAAAGGCTCAGAGGAAGAAGTCCTAGAAAAGGAGCAGTTCGGAAAGATTCAGCAAGCGTCAGCAAGTCCACGACAAGCTTTTCAAGGAACTTCGGAATTGTCAACAGTGAGGAGATGGGGATATTGAATTACGTAGGAATCAAGACATTCCTAAAGGGAACACTTACTCGCTGACCCCAATTCAACCCTTAAATATTTATTAGTGACTGACATCTAGGTCCTTGGGGAGGGATCTTGTTTTCAACATCCGCGTTATCAATGCCGATACTCTTTTGACGGGCAATGCTGCCAGCTGAAAGAAGAACTGTACTACTTGTGCTGTATCTTTCTGTATTTTGGGTTCAGGAAAACTGCTTAGGAGGCGTTTCCTCCAAACCCCCAGCCATAATACAATTCGAAAATAGTTTTCAAGATTAAATTTGATTCAGGACAACTAAACTGCTGAAACTGAGAAATTATTTTACTCATAATGTTGAAATAAATGAAGTGTAACCTCACTACAAAGCCATGTGTAACTTTGTTTGAAGTTTCCCAACTAAATTTCGAAGGCAAGATTTGATTAAAAAATTAAACGTAGCCATGTGCGAGTATCAGAGTTGGGTTGGTGGGTTTACAATAGGTGAACCGAAACGAATTTTACAGCACAGTGATCATTTAGAGGGTCCATTGTTCTAATCTGAAAAGCTGTTCGACAAGAAGCACCAACGAGCTCTAATTTCAATTCCCATAAAGATCCCGGTAGTTCGATAATTGAGTGGAATGAGGTTGGAAGCGGTAAAGTGGTCTTTGGTACATTCGAACTCGTGTCGGTAAAGTTGTCCAGGCGATGAGGAGGGCGGTCAGTTAGCGAGGGCCATCGGCGACGATAAGGGGCAGAGTGGGCCGTGGCCAGTTACGCCGGGAATGGGGCAGACGACGAAGGGGCCAACATTGTCCGTTGGAATGGTTCTCAATTACTCAGTCGATAGCCGTGACACCTCGGGATTGCTATTGTCAAGTGCATCCCAAACCCCTCCGGGCGGTTAGCAATTATGAGGCCGTAAGGACGGAGCGGGGCGAACTGCACGATGCACGAACGCGGTTCACCCGACGGAGGAGGGCGGTGTTGTTGGGGGTGGGGGGCACGATGTTTAAAAGGCTCTGGGGGTGGCGGAGGCAGCTCCGATTGAATCCACGCGCTTCCGCCCTTCACATCGCCGCCGCCAGCCAGGAAACATTCGTATTGTCCCTTCCGCCTCTCGTAAATCCCCGTTTTACGGCCCCACTTAGAACACAATGAGCCATATAGTTGTATGTGGACAATGTACCTACAACCCACTATTGCCCATAATTAAACCTCAAATTGAACCTCAAAATGGGCTTCAAATTTTCAAGTGGTTGAGGGTGTAAATCTGACTTCAAAAGTCCGAAAATATACAATTTTACGAATGTACAATCGTCTTTGTGCAGTGTGCCAACTGTACAAGTTATTTATTCATTTTATTTACACGAACAAAATGCCCAATTACAGCTCTTGAATACAAACTCCATTTGCAATCCTAATTTTTATTATAACTCAATAATTAATAATTAAAAGAACTTTTTTGATGGGAGTGTAATATCCAGAATGGATCATTGAGGATGTCTAAATGAGTGGTTGAGAAAACTGAATCAAAAGCATAAAAAAAAATCAAAAGCATTTTATTTGTAGTTATCAGGTTACACAGACCTATACCACAAAGGGTTTGCTTCCTTAAAACTATGAACATACATACAATAATATATCAAAACAGGAACGATCCAAAACCCCGGGGGAAAAAATTTAAAAATGAATAATAACACCCATTAGAGAGAGAAAAAAAAAACATCTTAATCACTTTTCACCAGGTCCCTCATCTCAGTCCTATATCAATCAACAATTCTTCCAAAAACCTTCTCCATTTCAAGTAAGCCAACGTATAATTAAAGAGCCGATACAGCAAGTCCTTGTTCGGTACAGCGAAAAGGCAATGCTGTACATACTCCGGGCCTAGCATAGTTGAGCCAAAATACAGAACCCTATTATTATTCAGCTGTGGGCAGCTACAAAAAATGTGGAGTATAGATTCTCTCTCTCCCCTGCCACACAGAAAGCACAACCCACTATGATCGACAATCCAGACCTCCCCTCGGTAGAAAATTCGAAGCTTCTCGCAGTTTCCAAGCCTGAGTTGGCACACCATTCTTTTTACGAAGAAAACTGAATCCAAGGACGTGAGTGCACGAAATATAGGGTTGTTATAATGATAATTGGTCGGGATATGAAACAAGTTGGTGGAACAAGTGCGCTACTGAGAAGAGTAAAAGTTGATTGCTTGCAAAAGAGCGGGACAATCTATCAGGGATTTCAACAGTTTGATATCAAACAAGCAATCAATTATGCAACGACTGAGGAGAAGGAGGTCAAAAAGAGCGAGGGTGTCAGCCAAGTCAAAATCAAACCCTGCACACTCACACCCATTATGAAGGTGACAAAACGCAGATTTTTCCGCTGAACTCGCTCTGAGCGATCCCATGCTTGGGGACCAGACGATCGAACCATACTTTAGGATTGAGCTTAAAAATAATAACCAAGGCGGCGGCAGTAAATGCTTTTGCATGTTGCCATCAAAAGCCAAGATTTCTCATTGCTCTAGAGCAGAATTATCAATTTTGTACAACAAAAGTATAGTTTTCCCTCACTATGGGACTTATCCACCTGTTTAATCTAGGAAATGACGAAGAACTTATCACATATTCTTGATAATTGGAAATGATTAGTCGAGTTCCCCCCTCCCCCCAATTTTTAGGGGAAAATGTCTCCAAATTAAATTACAGCAAATTTAATCAGAAATATTTTGGATGAAGTAATCATCCTATTTTATTTTACCAACATTCGAGTAAAAATTCTTTCGGTTGAATGAAACGTCTCTCTAGAGAATTCGGCCGATATCATGAAAAGGGGGGCTTTTCAGCGTTACTTTCGGGTCAGTCTCAGCTAATATTTGGCTTTCTCTCCCATTCGGTGGTTTGAATATTCGGAAGATCTCTTTCTTGAGCACTGATTAAGCAAGTTCTATATTAAATTAACGGGCGTTGCAAGAAAAAATAAATAAATAATTGATGGCAGCGCCAAAAACTAGCGAACAGAACCGGTAAAATCACAGTGAAAACCATCCAGTGTTGATCCATATGCCTCTGCCCAGTAGAAGCTAACGTCAAAATCTGAAATGTTTGTCAGGGACCTGTTTCCGGCATAACTTGACCCTCAAAACATTTGGACCCGATCGGACCAAATTTGGGAGGGTACGGGTCAAAATGTGTATTTCGAAATATGAATTTTCGAGATTTTTTGCGATCTAGGCGTGTGTGTATCATTTTCGGCTAAATGTTGGGAGCATAATCCCATGAGAAGGGTCTCAGAACGATTGGAACCCCATCAGAAGAGGTAATGGGTCAAAATGGGTACCTACCTACCTATTCCGAAAATGGGTTTTCGAGATTTTTGTTACCTAGGAATAACTGACCCCTGTGAAAGAATTTGCAGCGTTAACTTGAGAACGAAAAAATGCAAGGAATAAAATTAATTGATTCGTGAAGTGATAGCTGCAAGATAAAGCACCAACATAACGGCGAATACTGGAGTCCCAACAGGTTCGTAGTACCAAATATTTATCACATCAAAACTATTCCTCGTGAGTGGTTCAGATGATGAGTTTTAGTAAATACGCTAACATTACCAGGTTCTTAAGTAGACTTATTGTCGCTCAGTACCTATTGAGAATGTAGGGATTCTTGAGGAAACTCGTACAACCATACGAAAATCATTGCTTTGAGTACGTATTTGAGATTAATTTTGTACACCTCAAGAATAGCACAAGATTTAATGTACTTGTAATTAAATGAGCTTTGATGTAAAATCATCTCAATAAAACGCTTATGGCGCTAAAGACTGTGTACAGGCATTACAACACGTTTTCGAATCGTTTGCTTCAACGTTTAATGTATTACTTACGTTTGTGTTAAATACAATTAATGTTTTTTGGTTGGTTATTCCTTGAATAATCAACCCATGTTTTCATGCAAAAAGTCAATCTCTCTGATTCGGCCCAAATTTTTTTTCTGGACGTTTCAAAGTGTCTAGATCAGAATTAACAAATTTCCGTCCACCGTCCACGCCGCGACTTTGATAGTAGAAATTTTTCTAAAAATCTGAAATTTTGGTCAAGGACCTGTTCTCGGCTCTAGTTGGTCCTCGAAATATTTCAGCCCGATCGGACGAAATTTGGGTGGGGTAGGGGTCTGAATGTGTATTTTGAAAAATGGATTTTCGAGATTTTTGGCGATCTAGACGTGTGAGGTATCATTTTCCAGTAAATTTTAGACGCTCAATCCAATGAAATGGGTCCCAGAACGATTGGCGCCCTCTGGATGAGGTTATGAATCAAAATGGGTACCTATCTACGCATTTTGAATGTGTGTTTTCGATTGAATGCTCCTGGTCCGAGGAATAACCAACCCGTGTAATAGGATTTGCAGCGTTTTTTAAAATATTTTTATGAGAATGAATGATCTTCTTTTCAAGTTTTTTTCTAAATTTGGTTCACGAAGGAGGGCGGTATACTGTTGCGGATTTGTATGCAACAATCCAACAGACTCATCGTGAAAGAGAAAGAGAGAAGCACATGGAGAAAAAGCAGAGGAAAATAGGGATTTTCCGGCAACTCTGTAAGGAAATTTTATCTTAAATATTTATCAACACTGTTCCCTAGCCGTACTTTGTGGTGAGAATGTGGTGAAAAAGTGCATTTTGGAAGGATGCGTCCCGATAAATGGTGGCACAAAATTAGAAGGAACTGATCAAGTTGATCTGAAGACATTTTGGTGGTTTTACTGAAATCAGCATCACAATTTGCAATAACAATTCCTTGTTTCACGGTTATTTCACGATTGCATCCGAATCGAAATACCAGGGGTGACGCGTTCTTCGAGCAAAGCCAACCTACACCTGGTTAAAGTTCAAGATTCCAAATTCGCACCCGCCTCATAACAATTTATGGGAATACCACCTACATAACAACGCTCACGATTCCACTAAATTTCACAAGAGACGCCCGAGGGTGAAAACTTCGATGTAAATTCGAGATATTTTAGAAGCAGGCTGAAAGAGCTCTGGAAGTTTCCTCACCAAACGGGCTCATGAATGTTTAAAAAGAAAATATTTACCTTCAGCACTCACCCTTCACTACTTACAAACGATTCCGCAAGGAGGTTGCATTTTTAACGCGTTTAGCTTCGAAAAGTAGGTACACTTATGAATTCGAATTGAGCCGCGTGGAATTTCGAAAAGCGGACGTGTAAAATGCAAAATGCTTGAGGTGAAGAAACTTGAAAACAAGGCGAGTCAGTAAGGGAAACGTAAGAATCCTGTAAAATATGAACTTTCCAGCGTTGTACATTGGCAGAGGATTAAATGTGGCGGTGTAAACACAATGCGAAATTCACTTCACACTTCGCGGATTGGCTTGAATAATACCGCGGTTTTCAAGTTCACAGAAGCTGTGAATGAAAGCTAAACAACCAGCTTACAGACACTTTTTATAAGATTCCAAGACGCCCATACGCTGTTCATTCTCCGCACCAAAACAGGCCTTTATAATGGACTAAGCAATTAAAATTTAAAAATCTCTTCATCCCTTTTTGAAGGGTTGGGGCTAGTTTGCCTCCCATTTTTGACGCCCAAGACGAGTTATAATCTCTTCTTAGGGCCTTCTGTGAGTTCCTAAAGAGATAAGACCGAATTTAACGTTCTGGTCTTGTCTCATCTGCGCATGCGCGTGTACTAACTTCGGCTGCACCGTGCTAGGTTCGCCGTTGCATTGCCTTATTGGCCGCAAAGATACGGACAGAGAGATAAGCCCGCTGCGAACTTGACGAATTTCTTTAACCTGACGCTGAGATAACACTGCTGTGGTTTGTTTTGATCGTAATTTTAAAAATGTCTGCCGCTCGTCTTCACCGCGTGTGCGTGTTTTGAGTTTTATTTCTTCAACGTAGAACTGTCATCTGTGCTGTCTCTTTACAGTCGCATCTCTTTACGGGGACTTAGGACGAGTCGAAACCACCTTTTCAGGACTCAGTGGACGTGTGATCCCTTGAGGGCCCTGCATGAGTAGTTGTCTACTATTTATGAGAGCACGAGACAAGTTTCCATCCCCTATGTCATCATCCGTTTGTGATTGTACCAGCCCAAAATTTTTTTCAGGGCGTTTCAATCAAAATAAGCAAATGTCCGTCCGCCGTCCACACCGATTTTGGTAGTAGAAAATTCTTTTAAAAATCTGAAATTTGTGTCAAGGACCCGTTTTTGGCTCTTGTTGGTCCTCAAAACTTTTCAGACCGATCGGACCAAATTTGGGCGGAGTAGGGGTCAAAATGTGATTTCAAAAAATGGATTTTCGAGATTTTTGGCGATCTAAGCATGTGAGGGTATCATTTTCGACTAAATTCAGGACGCTGAATCCAATGAGACGGGTCCTAGAACTATTGGACCACCGGAAGAGGTTATGGGTCAAAGTGGGTATCTATCTACCTATTTTGAATGTGTGCTTTTGACATGTTTGGTACCTAGGTGGTGTATCATTTTCCACTAAACTTTGGACGATGAATCGATTGGAATGAGTCACCATGAGAATTTACTATTTCACTTGAGGTCCTATAAGTGAAAAACAGTACGTTTTTGTAGATGCCTCACTTGATTTCGTGTAGTACTTGACTTCATTTCGAATATAGCGATTGATATCCTCTCCAGTTAAATGAAGTCGGTGATGGTGAAGTTTAAAGTGAAAACAAGATCCAGAAAGAGAGTAAAGCCGCGAACGTGCTCCGAGTACACAAAGAAAGAGAGAGAAAAAAAAGGAAACCGAGTAAATGATGCTCACCTGGCCTCCCCACTTTAAGTGGTATTAGAAGTGTTTCCTTACAACTTTGTTGGCCACCCTGTTGGCTAACCCTTTCACGAAGGAATACTGGCCGAGCGGAGAGGTTCGATGGAGGGCATTATTCCTTTATCTAGTGAGAAAAACCCTTGCTTACACCTCCAGACCTCTTTCCGGTTTGTAGGGGGAAAGAATCCTCTTTTTTTTCGTTTTTATTTATTTTCCATAAAAGAAGACAACACTGAGTTAGTTCTCTGTAGTTTCAAGGAAACCAACCCAAATTCGAGTGATTAGAATCCCCGGTCGTCAGCCGTATCTGATCAACCGGTGGCGGGTCAATTAACCAGCAACTCCATCTCACATCCGCACACTGTTGATATCACACAAACTCATCACTGGGCTTCAATTAACAATTAAGGTTGCCACGTGTCAGGGCGGTGGAACTGCAAAACACTACTTCCGACGAGCAATCAACATGATGATTGCATGCGAGGTTGTTCGTCCGACTATGAAAATGCGTCAATCATCTCATATAGAGGCAGCTGGCAGAGGATTACAAGTAAAATGAAAGATCGTGTTGCCGTTTTCTCTCTTTGCACGAGCTGCAATTTTTTTGAGAAAATTAATTTACTAAGTACAGTATAGGAGAGAAGGTTCGCACGAGTCAGCAACACGATTGCAAACTCGACCATAACAAACTTCCCTCAACGAAAATAATTGAGGCACTGAGTTGCAAAGTACATTCTTTTCGAAATCGAGCTAACAGCCGTTTTTCAAAGATTTCACACCTAGAAATCGAGTGGTATCATAATTTTGTGTCTTATGTGGTAAGATCCCCTTGAAAGTGAGTGTCAAAAGATGTGTTTTGTTGCAAAACTTGTTAGGTCAATGGCGTGTTTTGAATCAAAGTTAACTATCGCCTAACTCTGCGCCTAGAGTGCAGTCCTACCCTCTCACTATGAAGATATTGCAACACAAGGACATTATTTCAATCTTCAGAAGTGGTTTGATCGCCGTCCACGCCGACGTTGGTAGTAGAAAATTTTTTAAAAATCTGAAATTCGGTCGAAATTTAAAAAGTGGTCTATTTTTGGCTCTAGTTGGTCCTCGTAACATTTCAGGCTGATCGGACCAAATTTGGGTGGGGTAGGGATCAAAATGTGTATTTCGAAAAATGGTTTTTCGACATTTTTGGCGATCTAGCCGTGTGGGGTATCATTTTCCACTAAATTTTGGACGCTGAATCTAATAAAATGATTTGTGTCAACGCAGTAAGGCCTAATCTACCATTCAGAACCATAAAATGTCCAACTTTGCCCAAAAATTTATCTGTAAACGTTGTTTGCGGTTATCTCAAAAAGTGGCTAAATGGGCTTAAGAACCAGTTTTGCATCACAATTTAAGAAATTAGTTAATTCTAGCCTCAAATCCTCATCACGGAGGTAGTTGTTCAAATATTTTTCACAATTACCCCAAAAAACTGAAAAATCGAGCCATTTATTCCGTTCAATTCAGTTCTTAGACGCGAACTGTACGATTGAAGGGATACAAGACAATACGATGTTTCGAAATAGAGTGGCAAGAAAATTGAAAAGCGGAAAAAAAAACAGAAAAGATTTTTGCTTCAGTAGCGAAAAAAGGCGAAAACCTATTAGTCATTACAGGAACGGACCGTGAAGTAGGCACACGGGGTGGAAGACTATCAGGGGCGAAACGAGGCTCCTGTTCCTGACAAGTCTCCGAAGGTCCCTATGACATCCAGACAGAGAGGCAATTAAATTTTTCTTTTTCTCCCCCTCCCCTTTTCCGGGAACCCCCTTTGACGTGACCGGATTTTCCAGAATGAAAACGCTGTGTCGTTCGTGCGTCGGATATGTCGAAAGACCCTCGGTAGCAAGATTTTTTTTTCGCGTCGCAGTTCGTAACAAGGTTCCCGAACGGTCAATCCACACTTAGAAGATTGCCGATTAAAAGTTAGATTTACACAGGATAGAACGCGGGTAAGGCCTCACCTAACAATTTTTTAGAAAATATTATATAATAAGACGGAATTTTGAACATAATCTCCATTAGTTATGCCAAGATCTCGCTTCTAGGCTCAAGATTAACTGTCGTAACTTCACAAAGTGTCCTCTAAACTAATATATAGTACACATCTTTAGCTCTCCTACTTCACCAATTCACCTCCATGACAAGTATTCAAAAATCCCAATAACCCATTTTTAAAATAGGTAAGTAGGTACCCATTTGACCCACCTGTAGTGCCCACCAATCGGTCCGGGACCCATCTAAATGGATTCAGCGTCAACGACTCAGAGGAAAAAGCATACCCCAAATGTCTAGTTCCCAAAAAATCATAAAAATAAAGTTTCATTCCTTCATCATTCCTCGAACCAGGAGGAATGATGGAAGAAGGAAGGAACGGTGACTCATTTCAATCGATTCAGCGGAAAACGATATCCCACTCGCCTAAATCGCCGAAAACATCAAACATGGGGGAAATGGGGAAAGTAGTGGGTGTGGGGTGTCCCAGGACCCATTCCAATCGATTCAGCGTCCAAAATTTAGTGGAAAATGATACCCTATACGCCTAGGTACCAGAAACCTAGAAAACCCACCTTTGAAATAGGTAGAGGGATACCCATTTCGACCCATAACTTCTTTCAGTGGGCGCCAATTGTTCCAGAACCCGTTTCATTGGTTTCAGTGTCAAACATTTAGTCGAAAATGATACCCCACATACCTAGAACACGGAAAATCCATTTTTTGAAAACACGTTCTGACCCCTACCCCTCCCCAAATTTGGTCGGATCAGGCAAAATAATCAACTTTTTTTAATCTTGACATCATGATAATCAAATTCAATGAATTAATCAATCAAAACTGAGCCAACTATAGAACAATACTTTACTATTCTAAATGTTTGAATGTATCACTCTTATGGAAATGCATATATTATTCAAGTAGTTAATTCAAAACAAATATTTTCGAGTATCTACCTACTTATTTTCAAAATATCCATCTTGGCTCTTAATGTCGTTCCAAAATCCAAAAATATCAAGAAACATTTACCAATGAGCTCGTTGGACAATGAATATTTTTTACCGATTTCAAATTTGAACCCGGTATAATTGAAGATGTTGGTAATTTAGCTTTGTGAGGATAAGACCGTCAAATTCAAAAACCCAACGATACTACGATCTCCGGTTGCCGAATAAACCCGTTAATCCTTAGAGGCACCTTTTTCAATTGACGTCCTCTTTCGCGCGGATTAAAGGGCAATCCCGCAGAAAATCCTTTCAAAATCCACTCAGCCGAATTTCAAATTCGACCGACGACCATAAACTCACATTGAAATCTCACTTTTCTGGAGAAACGAACGATATTCGCAGTATAATACGCAGCACACACCGTCAATTTACGTAGTTTGGCAGAATGACGAAATGTGATAATGGCTTGCGAAAGTATTTCAAAAGTCGCAATAATTAGAAGAGTTCTGTTAGGTACCTACAGGATTTGGCTCATTAAAACTTTATTTTGTGAGGGCTTATAAGAACTTTCTCACGCTAAATAACGTGTCATGGCCCATTTTTTTTTTTTTTTTTTTTTTCCGCTGAGGAGCACTCGAAACTTTGTTTGTTATCAATTCAACTCGTTTTTTTCCTAATTATTCCTTTCATTATCATTCCAATCTTGTTGAAATACTCTTGAGTTGTTATAAAATGCGAAACTTAAGCTCATTTTTCAACGAACTTACGTAATGAGCGACTTGATGGTAAAATAGGTAGGTGACAATGTATTTTTATAAAGTTCAGGGGTTCAACTGAGATGAGAGAGTAGCAAATTTTGGAGCGTAAGGATTCTGTAAGCGAAAATGGCGAAAATTTTGCGTGCAGCGAATGGAGATTTGGCCAATTATAATCACGGTGACGTTCGGCAGTACATAGTTAGGTTACTAGTGATGATTCTTTAAAAATCACGCTCTTTGTGAACGGGTAACGAGAACGGATACTTTCAATCTTCACTATACCTCGAAAAACCTGAGGAACATCGCTCCTCCACCAAGTTTCCAACATTCTTGACTTGACCCTTCGAGAATCTCGCCCCTACCCCGGTGTACAACCCTTAAAACTCGCCCGTGTACAAACACTTCATTACACGCGCTGGCAGGATGCTCGGAACGCAAACAACGCCCTCAGCAGTTGATTGGATATCCGCTCCACGTTTTACCCCACTGGGGAACGAGCCCTTTCCCCCGGCTAATAAATTTGTTTGCCATTGACAGCAGTTCTATTAGGTGTGAGACCGCTGATATCGTCTAACAATATTAGCCAGATTTCAGCGGAGGGCATTCCAAACTCCCAAATCTGTCACACCAGTAGCGAACACCAATTCCTAACCTCAATTTTCGTACCAATATGTCGTCTTCTAGCTAACAAATCTTGAGGCATTCAACCATTTCTATACGATTCATATAAACCAAGTTGCCTCCTTGTTACAAACTTTTCCCAGTCTAACTATAGCGTTCCTACTATACTTATTTACCTAAATTTTGGACTCTAATGCCCACTTTCACCAAACATTTCGATCGAGTTTAAGCCCAAAGCCAACAGCGTTTGAACCAGTCTCTTTCAGAGTTTCCGAGTTCAAACTCCCAATATTCAAGCGTTCAAGCAGCTAAACTCTTCTTCACTTTTCTTCTCCCCTCCAACTCTGCCGTAATTTCTAATTTTTCTCTTCTCTTCCTGTCCCTCTCCATTACGAGCTAATTAAGACCAACTGGTTTCATTATCATTCTAAATTTCCATGAACAAGATAAGAATGCACTCCGGTACAGACTTCAAGTCAACTAGAAAGTAGATACAGTCAAAATGTGATACATTTTCCCTCAACAGTCACTATCAAAACACAAAAAACAATAAAATATGGAATCATCAGTGGGAAGTGTAGCGTGGTTGCTACTTCAAGTTTATTTGCCCAAACACGACACGTTGTCCAGTTGTCATTTCGGACGGCTGAACTTGTTTAGCCAAACTCAAAACCAAAACCTCAAAACGGTTTTATCCAACTTTGGTGAATGACACCAGCGCTAATCCAGCTTTAAGTTGCCAGATTAACCATAACCGAGTTTTGTTAAGAACCAGTAAATAAATCAATACGGATGGAATATGGAAAGAAATATATCAATATTTGGCACTATCAAAACTATTTTAAAGCATTTAAATGTATTGAAAATTGACTCAAATTTTGCCAATATGGTCTTTATTCCTCCTAAATATTGAGTTTTTAGGTTTTTGAGAGTTTAAGTTTTTCTGATAAGGCGAATAATTTTGGTCTCTAGCAAAATTTGGATTTTTCAAAAAACAAGATTATACTGTTCTTTTATCAAATTCTGCTGATTTTTTGAAATCCAAAGTCAATCCGAGGGCTGATATGTCAATCAAAATTGATGTTGAATTGGAAGACAAACATGTTTTTTATTGCTGGCGTGAAAACAAAATCTTCCGCCGCTTTTGAGAATGGATGAAATAGGATCGAGTGGTTGTAATTTTGAGATGGGAATACGTTGAAATTTAACCCATTTCACAAAATAAAGAACTAGGTTTTTGACAAATTATCAATCTCGATGAGAAAGATTTATACGAAGGCAAACTTAACGGCTCCATCTTAGATTTATAGAAAAGTAGAATTAATGTGTACACCGTAGGTATTGTGTTTTTAACAGTGTTTCAAGGGAGAATAATAACGGTGGAGCTCTGAAAAAAAAATCGTGAACGGGCTCTGAGCGAAAGCCCCCAAAACGGGAAGGGGCGGCAGGGGGCATATTGAATCTAGATATGTCACTGCTGCCTTCAACCTCTTTATTAACCTGTATGACGTCATCATCAATCAGAGGCGCCTCTGTATATTATTGATGGTCCGGTTCGGGGATAGAGTCACTCTCCCAACGCTGCCAAAGCCCATCTATAGAAAAATGAGTTGCCCTTCTTTTCTGGCGTCTCCCCACTCTCAACCCCTTCTACCCAGTCAGTTTTCACTCTGCCACTATACACACAGGCTTCCCACCCTGTCCCTCAGCTAGCCGATATATTATCCTCTTGTGGCAACGACAGTTTGAAATCCCTCGTCACACCGCTAGAGATTGAGGTTGAAGATCACCACGAATCCACCCAGCCTTCATCGAAAAAATTCGCCCCTCTTAATCGAGTGTTCGATGTTTTGATTGATATGTTTGTCATGATAAAGTGACCTCACTGAATTGTGAAAGTGATCACGGAGACTGTACTCGAGTTAAACTTATGAGGGAGAACTCAATGCCTACATATAGGTAAGGTAATAGAGGAATTGGCACTACTTAATCACTATATCTATCTAAAAACAGTTTCCGTGAAAAAAAAAAAAAAAAAAAAAAATTCTATCACTCCTACTCTATGAGGCTGAATAGCGATCCAATGCGATAATGCGCAACCTGGCGAACCACCAAGGTACCGCGCAAGATGGATGAAGGGGAAGCGTAAGCAGCAACCCCTCATTCCCTGGCCTCTGCGCCGACCGGGAGCCTGAGGGAAGAGAGGCAATGAGAGATATCAGCCTACTATAAGTTTATTTATTTATTTACAATACGGCTATGGCCAATTTATGGAGTTACATCAGTCACATTTTCTACGAGATTTAAATTCATTATTGACATTATGAACTAGTCCATTATACCCTATATACATAGAGACCTGAATGAGAGAATCAACGTGGGCTGGGCTGGATAATAAAATTTTGAGCTGTCGTGAAGTACCATGAAAAAAGTCAAATTCGGGGGTTGGTCATCCAGGGACAAATTTACTCCCCCAGATCTGGACAGGGGGCGTCGAAAGCAGGTAGTTCGTCTCGCAAATGGGACGCCGAAGAGGCATGCGACACGATTCGGGCATGCTGGCACCGAGATGCGACTCCAGAGAGCAGGCTGGACTGAGACACGGCCATGAAGAATCCGGTGAAGAAGGTGATGTTCACGCAACGCGGCGCTCCTCAAGAGACGAATTCCATATTCAGCATCACTGGTTATAATCGTGGTGACTATCGTGACACCAGCCTTATAGGCCAAGTAACGCAGGAAGCGCCGCTGGACTCGCTCCAGTTGATCCCTGTGCACTGCGTAGAATGGGGACCAGACCACGGAACAGTACCCCAGTATGGGTCTCACCAGAGTGCCGTAGAGGAACACTAAAGATTGTGGATCAGTAAAGTCCCGGGTGGTCCTCTTCAGCCGGCCAAGGGCCCGCAGTGCACGACCCACTATGGCGTCCACGTGAGGGCAGAACGACAAGGATGGGTCAATCAACACCCCAAGATCGCAAATATCATCTGGGCGTGCCAAGATCACCCCGTCGATTTCATAGGGGTGGCAAAATGAAGAACGCCCTCTGGTAAGCATCAATGCAGAGCACTTTGAAGGGTTCAGAGCAAGGCTGTTCTGGGAGCACCAGGCAGCGAGGTTGCAGAGAGAGACTTGAAGCCCTTGGCAGTCCTCGATAGACGACACCGCGCAGAATATCTTTAAGTTGTCGGCAAACATGAGGCACCTCACTCCCCGGAATAGTGACTGAACACTGTTTATGATGAGCACTAATAACAGCGGACCGATGTTGGACCCCTGCGGTACCCCAGAAGAAGCAGGGTATGGACGGGATAAAACACCCCGTACCCGAACCTGCTGACGTCGATCACTGAGGTAGCTTGCAAGCCATTCGTGGAATGATACAAAAAAGTTTGTAGAGAAGGCGTCTTTTCTATAGAGCCAAGAAGTCAGACCCTGAAAAAAGGTGTTGCGATTCTTGAAGGTTAACTCTCAAACCCTTATATTGAATAATGGGGAACCATGAGCATTCATGCTCATTAGCAATATGCTTGGAATGGGTTGTGAGGGTTGGCTGGGTTGTCAAACATCAGCAGCAACTACCCAGTTGAAGGCAAAGGACAAGTGTTCATCAGTACAATTTATCTCCTGAAACCCCTTGAATCAAAACCAGCCAGCTGCAACATTGTTAAAGGAAACGAGGGCTCATAAATTATTTTCATCTCGATAAGAGAAAAATACAAACACCCCTACAAGAACTCAAATTGGCCGTAGAAAAACCTCGACAGAGGTAGGAAAAAAAGCCCAGCCGAGGTCTAATAGACGTAATCCTCCAAAGCTCCCAGTCAAAATTAGGGCGGGACAGCGGGACATGACCGGGACAGACGAGGGGGAAGAGGCTGTTGGAGGGCGAAAGCTTTTTGAAAACACCAAGAACGAGTTCCCTCGACGGCTTCCCATTTTAATCCTACGTTTGTCACTGGTAATCTTTCTGTTGTTGTGACGCCAGATTTTCCTATGCTCGTCCCCGCAGCGAAAATTCGCCTTTTCTCTCGCTTTTCGGGGTCCAGCGTTTTCTCCCTAGAGCGTTTATTATTTTTACGGGCATTTGAGCGTGTAAAGCTTTTCCCTCTTGTTTTAAGCTGTTTCCCCTTTCAGGCGGCTAATACCGTTGGAATCTCCAGCAATGTTCTCCCTTCGCCCATAAGTTCGATCTTCGCTTTCCTGCCAAGAGAAAACGCGCGTCATTCCGAGGATCAGGGTCGTTTTTCAGAAGATTACTCCTTCGCTGTAACATCATTTCGCTATTTGGGAGGGGAGCGAGTTCGTTTTGATATCTCATTTTCGCGTCAGATCCATATCTGTTGTGCTCAGCCTACTCACAGATCCGATTCGATAAGCTCCCATTGAACGAATAATATCATCGCGGGACAGGTTCGTTACTCGTGGACATTGCACCTCACATCGCTCCAGCAAAATTATACAGTTGAAATAATATGATTTAGATAGGAGTTTCATTTTGAAATGAGCCAAATAACTTCTTTTACTGGAAAGTATGATAAAACTGCTATTCAAACATTTTGCGTTTAAACATGTATTGAAGCTTCAAATTTACGAATATTCCACTTGAACAAACAACGCTTTAAGCAACGCTCAACAGTTTTTTTGTATTTTTTTCTTCTTTAATAATGAAGCTTATTTTGTATTTTCCTTCCTTTTTCGTTCACGAATAGGAATCGAGAGTACGCGAAGGTGCAGCCGATTTTTGTTCTTTGTCTGCGCAATTTGGCAAGAGAAATTCGGTGGTTGTTGTGCGTACCTATCAAAAGAAAAAAAAAATCAGAAACGAAGGAAGCGGGCGGGAAATTGGAGTAAGAAAAGCTCCACTCAACTGCTACTTAATTAGGGAAACGAGATTCTCACTTTCCATTGATGAATTTTCGTAACGAGGTATTCACACCGAGAGGGGGCGCAACACGAAAGCTAAGGTGCCCACCCACCAACCACAATTTGAGTCTCTCGGGCCGCAATTCAACTCAATGAAGGGACCTCACCCTCGATTGCCTGACTCTATTCGACCCTGGCAAACCGCGATTCTCCCAGGAGGTACTGTACAGCCACTTGCGACTTCAGCGAAGAAAGATGGGCTCATTTAGTATGATTGATCGTAAATACGATGAGATACTCGCGTTTTTGCGATGGATGTGAATTGTGAGGGGAGAAATGAAACACTCAATCCAAAAACACCACCAAGCTTTTCACGTTTCACCAAACTCATGGACAGCCCTATGACTAAGACGAATTGAATCTAGCTGGATTCAAAGATTGTGAGGGCCTGCAAGTGTTGCTGATCTCCTGCCACCCAAGTGCTGGCGCTGCTGCTGATTGACCGATAAATGGCACCGTATTTTTGGAGTCATTACTGAAGCTCTCATTTTTACAGATTCATAGCCGCAGGAATCATGAACAAATTTAATGTGACTTCAACTTTACTGAGACGAATATCTTTCCCAATTTCGTTGAAAAATAGAAGAATTTAACTCGAATTGATTGCATGAGATTCCTAAAGGAGTTTACCATAGGGTCAGCGAGATTTCATCCAAGGTTTCCTTCTACCAATAGTTACAGTTCCCCTGAATTGATTTGAAAACGTCAAGAGCGGTAATGTTATTGTGACTCTACACTACACAGACCCGTATTAAGAAGTATTTGTATTCCTATGGAAGAAAGCAGTTGCATCCGTTGAGATAAACAAAAAATAAATAAGTCAGCAGCGCATAGTGTGACTTTGTTTAGCCCTTGAGTTTCTCTTCTAACTATCCAACCAGTGCAGTTTTCTCCTCTTTCCTGAGGCCATTCATCACAGCACCTTCTGCTCAACAATCCGTCAAGTGCTCTTCCTGATCCCCCTCGACTCAAATGTTTTTCATTCCCAACTTTAGAAAGATTGGTAGCTTTTGCCGTTTCGGGTTTGTGGAAACTTCTCAGGTTGAAGCTTCATCTCGTCTGAATTAAACCCTAAATCGTCTTGCGGAGACAAATTAACCGACATTTTATTTCTTAGACTCTCTTCAAGGGAGTTTCTCTTACCCTCTTTCCACCAACAGGGCCAAAAGGAAAAGCCAAAGTTAGAATTAGGTTAATACAGTTTGCAGGGGAGAGAAGCAGAGCCTGGAAATGACTATCCGAATAAAAGACGGAGCGAGAGAGGGGAAACCTGAAGTGGATAAGGTTTTCCTAAATAGGTGCTACACCAAGTTGCTCGAGGAGAGTTGAAGTTCGGAAAATTTATGTTACTCTTAGGGTTAGGTAACTCGTAGAAGGTTCGCTAAGGGATCCGTGGAGGCTCAGCCTCCCATAGCGTCCTCCTACAGCCAACACCTCTCATAAAATGCTCTCCTCTTTTATTATAGATCGAGTGGGTTCAAGTTTTCTCAGAACTACATGCGTGGTGAAAACAATGTTTTGAATACCAACGAAAATGGGCGAATTACCTAAGAAACCTACTTGTACAGCAAAAAAATCCTTGAGGCGTTTAGTAATTCAATTATCCAATAAAAAAATTATATATAAATAATGAGGCATCAATCATTTTCATTTCTTTTGTAGAATCTGAACTACAAGATCGAAAGTAACTCGAATTAAATTATATAATAAAGAGAGTATAAATAACAATATTAACGTCATTGTAGCGTTTTCTGCTACTGAATGCTGGTTCACCTCAATGATATTGTTGAGTTACATCGTTATTTCAACAAAGTCAGCGTTTCAGAAGTGTCTTCACTAGAGCAGAGGAAAGAAAACAAACAGTTGGACTTATTTCGGTTGAAACTAATAAGGCAGAGAGAACACCATAATTCCCGGACCTCTTACCAGAGGGTTTCAGAACCAGGTTCTCGTCTAGAAAAGTGCCCTCAAGACCCTACAGTGACCCTCAATTAGGACAATAAACCCGAGATTATTTACATAAGACGTATCCAACTCGTAGGGTTGGATGTTATAGCCGTCTTCTCCGTCTCTCGGTACACTTCAGGCTCTAGTTGGGCAAGAAGGCTCCCAGTTTTCAGCAGTAAACCTGCCATTAAAACTCATGAACAGGAGTCAGAATTGTGTTTACTTTTAGTATTGCCATTATAGATAAAGTAAGCCGTGCCTAACTAGTAAAAAAACACTTCTGTGGTTTGAAACTGACTCCAGGAAGTATCAAAAGTATCGTCAACTTGTAGGTCCTTGAATTGATCGTGGGAGTCACGTTTTAGATGGTCCTCTGTAAGCCTCTCTCGAATTAAAATGTGTTTGAATTTGCTATAATTTAATTCGGGTTTCTTCGGAGAATTTGGAAGGGACCTAGCGAGAGGATACGGGATGTAAGTCCAAGACTTACGACTGAGCAACTAGGGATACCAAGGATGAGCATAAAATACATTGATACAAACTGAATTATAATTGAAAACAAGGACACGTTGCAAAGGAGAATATGCCTCAACCTGGGCTAGAATTGATACAAGACAAAGTAATTTGACAAAGTAAATTAGACAACATGTGGAGCATAAAATACAATTAATACATGATACATGAAATTATGATATACATGAAATACAATTTAATGAGCAAGCGCAACGATACCGGCTGACGAAAACGGCGTCGACGTCGAAGGAAAACAGGAGGGGGCACGCTGTCCCGAAGGTACACAGCGAAGCTTAATTAGCTTGAGTCCTTTATCTCATGGGGAACACAATATTACAGCTTCAGTCGACTTCAGCAGGGTAGCAGTGTTCACTTCAGAGCGAGCACAGGACAAAGCCAGGATGGACTGAGTGAGATGCACTTGCACGACAGGGTTACAAAAATATATATGACTCCGACATGTTGGGCGCCTCGGCGACGAGGGGCGCCTCAGCAAAGACTGCCTGGTTGGGCGCCTTGGCAAGGAGTGCGCGCTGGAGCTCTCTCCAAATGCGAGGTCCAGGCAGGAGCTGCGCATGCATCCTGGCGCATGCTCCCTCCCTTCTGGTTTTCTGGAGACAGTAAGCCTGGGGGCTTACACCTCTATCAAGTTCTTTAAGATCGAATTACCTTAGCCTCGGCACAATGTTCTTTAACCATTGTAGAGAGATTACTCCGTTAATATTGAACGGATTAGGGCCATAATGTGCTATTTGAAGTATTGGTTAGGGCTTTAACTAGGTGCTAGTTGGTCCTCGGAACTTCTTAGCTCAACCAAAAAACATGGTGAAGTATAACAAGGCAAATCAATTTCGAACGCCTAATAGATTGTTGCGGTTTTTGGCCTAAAACGCCGCAAAAGGAGGCGGGATTCGGTCGAAAAACGCGCACATTGTGTCTATTTGCATTCCATCTTCCTACTTTCACGGATTGCATGAGTTAGGCGTCTATGCCCTAAAAACATAAAAGTGACACAGACGGATAGTAATTACACATTCTTACAGCCATGAAGTTGACAGAACATTTTAATATGTATCAGCTACTAGAGTTCATCAATATATTCTGAGCGATGTCAGCAAGAAAGTCGATTACTGCACGACGTTCTCTCCTCTGCTTCAAAAGCCATCTCGACTCTCACACCTTTGACCAGCGTTTACCTACTCACAAAGTTAGCTCATATGCATAATAATGCGACGTCAAGGTTTCTGTTTATCTTGGCCTTTTATACCAAGGGAGAGTTTGTGTGTACACAAACTAATTTTAGACCGGATTCGACGCCTTGCTACATCGAGAACACCTCTCATGATCACGTGAAAGGTGATTTGACTACGGAATTGAAGAAGATTCGCCCCTTGAATTAAATATCATTGAATCAAACTCCTCTAAATTTATATTGGCGCATAAAGTGAATCTCGTTCGGCCTTTGAGGTTCTAGCATGATTGTTTACAGTTTCCTGGCGCGTCTTGAAGACTCATATTTATAAGCTTCATTGCTACTCAATTCTAGATGCGCCAGCTATTGGTTGGATAAGAGCCACTAGCTAGGTTAACCGATACGATTAGGCACGTGGAAGTTTGGCAAGTTTGGCTTGGGTTGGGATGGCTATGGAGCCACCATGACCCACAGGAGAACAATGGGCAGAAATCAGTTTCATCTCTCACATGGTGAGGTGCTGCAATCAAATGTTCACCGTACTCATAATTAAGAATTCGGTAAAATGAGAATTGGGTAGCGGGAGCGTCGTCGTAGTGTATTAATGAGGATGATATCAATTCAATTCTCGGATAACGTTTTTGTAACTTTGGAATGCTCTAATCCATTCACCTGGAGGCATTTTCTTTGAATATCTGCAGACAAGAAAAATGAACTGCGATGGCATCCACTCGCCTTAATTAGCAATATGTGAGGTAGGTAGTCGACACTCTCCCAAAAACCACTGGGAGATTCTCGCTTTTTTAAAAAATTCAATAAACCGTGGCGAATGGCGGGAGAGGTGAAAGGGAAGCACGTCTCTGCCATACACGTTCGAGAGTCCGCTCAAACATCCACTCATCTGTAGGGGAGGGGGATGGCGAGGGGAGTCTATTCAAGCCCTCTCATACCTCACCACTGTCGGTACTTCAATTTTTTCAATTTTTTTTCTACCTTCCTCAGCCGTTCATTTTCCCCTCCACCCGCTGTGGAAAACACTAATGATTGTCAAACTAAAACGAGAACTGAGAGTGTGGGGGTACTCCAACCCCAGATCACGAGGTGCTATCGAGAGCAGTATTTTTCAAAAGCCATTCCTTCTGTGTCGCCTCTTTAATAAAACGGTTGAGGTCTTCGTGAACCATCCACTCTTCGCACAATGGTATTCTACGGCCCTTCCCGATCGGCTGAACGTCAGTTATTTTTCTATACAGAAAACTGAACAATCCAGCAGCAATCATAGTTGTTAAAGAATGTGTAAAAATATACAGAGCAATTGGGCCACCGTCAACAACCCTCATCGCAAATACTTCACCCACCACTCGCTTCACTCAAATTCACCCTCGCCGAACTGTTCTCCTCATTTTGCTACCTCTCCTGATCAATAGATCGCGGTGAACAAGTAATAAGGATGACGTATGCCTTGCAATATCGCCCACTTAGCGGGAGACCTTGCTCCGCGATAGTACACATACTAAGTTACCTGCGTCATGAAGCCCAGCGGTTATAGCATTTATCACCCTAATAAATCACGAAGCAATGAATAGAACCTGCGGTCGAGTTGAGTGCTCTTGGATCTAACAAAAGGTGGCAGTGACGGTCGTTGCCGCCTCCTAACGAAAATGTAAGCTCCCTTAACGCATAAAAAACCAACGAAGGTAAAACTATTTGGTGTGTCAACATAGAACTAATTTAGGAGTGAGTCAGTGCAAGCGGTAAACCGGTTTGAAGTAAAAAACGCCGCGAATTCTATCAGAGAGGTAGGTTATTCCTTGGGACATGGGGAAAATGGGGGGAAACAGTGGGTGATTGCCGATCTTTCACATTCCATCCACATAAAAAATAACCCCCCATGTTCACTTTAGAAATACCGGTAAACGATACGGTGAAACTAGTCCCTTCTTCATGTTCCGTGAACGCCATTTCTTCTTTATGCCCGTTCTCGGCCCTGTTATCGCATTGTCTTTGCTTCTCCGGTACTTATCGGTTAATGTGTAGTCCGTTAAGTTACCGATTGTTTCATTCTCCATGGGTGCGGAGTGTCCCTGACTCATTCCAATCGAATCAGCGTCCAAAATTTAGTGGAAAATGATACCCCACACGCCTAGATCGCCGAAAATCTCGATAATCCATTTTGAAATACACATTTTGACCGATTATTCAAGGAATATCCAACCAAAAGGGGTAGGTTGCTTAAACCGATTCTCATGAAATTCATGAATTTAATTACGATTAATAAGTTAATAATTAATAAGTGCGGCCAGTTACCAAAATATAATGGCGAAAATACCAAATTTTTGAGGAATCCCCCTTATGACAAAAATGCAGATGAAGAAGGTTCCTGAAGCAAAATACAACTGTTAAACAATCTTAACACTTCAAGATTCAATTAGGTCATACAGATTATACATATTATGGACATTTTAAACGTGTCCGGATATTATACTTCAGTGTAATCCTTCTGGATTGTAGAGTGAATTGATACAGCTTAATACTGAAACGCTGTAACGACTTGTACTTTGGATTCCGAGTTTCTATAGATGATCCCAATTGGTAGTATTGACGAATTTCTGTAAGACGACACAAAGTGGGAGCTATTCATCTCCTTTCAAGGATGGGATAGTAATTAGTAGGATACCGAGAATTCATGTAAGCATTCGGCACCCCTTTAAGATGAGCTAGTTTTGAGCCGCCTAATTAGTGAAATGGGGGTTCTCATAGAAGGCGTTAATTAAGAAACCCAAGAAACCCGATGGCCGTTATTTTGGTAGGTGAAAAAGGTAGAAATTTTCACTCGCGGGCAACTGGAGAAGAGCGGGGGCGAAAATGGGTGAAATTTTGAATGCTTAAGGTTTTAGTGAAGGAACGTTGAAGCTCATACAAATCGTTTGAATAAACAGAGAGAGCGCCGGAAGGGCCCTCGGGACGTGGAGTCGACGTAAGAAATTGGTCCTCAGGGAGACCATTATAAAGTTTACGCCCGGCGAAGAGGACTGATATGGCAAAAGTGTCTCAGGCTCTTTAGTATATTAACCCTCCATTGGGAGTGGTTGACGCGTGACAGGGAATTATCACGACCGGGACAGCGGGGGCTAAAGGGTTAACTACGATTAAAGAGTCGAGGATGGAAATTAAGGCCAGCACTGTGATGACCTTTATATGACGTGGAGCGAGCGGGCCAATATGAATGAGCTGGAGCGCTTTCCCGTGTACCCAAAAGGTGCCGAAAACACCCGAAACTTCTACTCTAGCTCTTTAGAATTATTAACATGTGAAGAATATAATCCCCAACACATTTATTGTTCAAATATATAATTTTCCATGATGAGTAAGATAACTTCTGGATAGAACTCGCTATTACTTTTTCTTACTCAATATCGTGAATCCATTGAACGTTGTAATGTGGTGATAATATCACTTAATTTTTTGGGTGGAGTCAGGGAATGAATGAATGAATATCCTACAGGGTGTCCCATGAGTTGTCCCCTCCCCTCCTCCTTCTAAAATTGTCCAAATGGGAGTAAACAAAAAAAAAATTTTTTTAATCTTTATATTTTTTTACTAGGATCTCAAATAACGCATTTGCACACCTTACGCAACTGCGCAGCCATGCGCAATTGACTCTAACTCTCTTATCTCAAATAGAAACCCTACTTTTTTATTGCAGATTCGGATTCTACTAAAAATGTCTTGAAAATTTGGCCTCTCAACGAATTCTTTCGATTGCGCGCAAAGTTGCGCAACCCCGCAATTGTCAAATAGCGGATGTTGGTGAACCCTAGTATGTGGCACATGAATTTTCACGACGCTGATTCCTACAGCAACTTTTTTACAGCCTGCAGCGCTACACATAGATGCAAGAAAGCGTAGTTCGTTTTTAGATAATTGAGCACATAAGTTCTGGGGATAAAAAAGTATGTTCTTCAAATATAACTTATGGCTTGATAATATAATGCAGACAACATATCTTGAAGGGGCCTGGGAAGGGCTGTCGATCCTCCTGTTCCAGGCAGATAACGATGGAAGGGGACACAAAGGAGTATAGACATTGGTATATAGTACATTGGTGCTAAAACTTACAACAGTTTTTTTTTATCTTCTTTTTCCTTAAAAATAGTACCAGTTTTGGTTATATCAACGTTTAATTATCAGTTGTTAGAATCATGTGATTCTCCCTCATTTAGTTGTATCTTTCAGATCTCTTTTAGTGATCCTAGACTGAATTCCGTGGAACAGGCTGCGTATAAAACTACACCGACGAAAACCGAATATTGAAGACTTTGTTCAACCCACGTGTATGAAAAAGCCAGTATGGCCCTAAATATCCCCCATGGAACAAAAACTTGATAGCAGGGAAAAGCCGTCTACAGCTCAAGTTAATCCGACTTCTGATCCTCAGCCTGTTGTAACAATGAAGCGCGCTGGGGAACGCTGCCATTTGGGTTGGGGAGGAAGACAACAACGGAACAACGGGTTTATTCCACCTCAAAACAAAGATTATTCAAACCACATACGCACCTTTTGTGTGTAACTATTTAATAAAAAATAACAGTTGCGGGGATGTAAAAAGTTGATCTAGTGCCCAATAGGGGTGACTATATCTTTATACGATAACGAGGTAGTTCAGTAGATTCAAAATCCAATTTTTTTTCAATTGTTTTAAAACTTCCATGAGTGTGAAAAATTAATTACTCAAAATCTGTCTCTTTGAGCTGTTTAAAAATATTAAATTAAATAACATTATTTAATATGTAATAGGCATACAGCCGGAACAGCCCGGGAGAGAAAAGTAACTCGTCGTTGACAGCTCCCATAAATAAACTATTCTATTCAAATATTATTTTCAGATCGTTGGTGCTAAAGTCTGGTAGGCTGAAGAAACCTCGGTAGAGAGGCTAATGCAAGAAATGGACAGTATCTTACCAAAGCTGTCAAATTCAGCGATTTCCACTAGTTCCTTATGAGAAAAGTCCGACTTTATTATCCCAAGACGGTTTTCAATTATTTTTATAAAAGACGTCGAATGTCATTTTTTTGTATGGGCTCCAGAAAAGGAAAGACGACATAATAATGATGATGCTCGCCAAGTGTTTCCATTCATCCAAAGAAACGAAGCAGTAAAATCATTTTCTTCGGCTCTTCCGCAGCCTTTCAACACGTCCATAAAAGACATTTTCATTCTTGCGGAAACCTCTCCGGGAGTTTTAATTTCCGCGTTGAAAAGGAATAACAAGGCATGAAGATGAGCAGTTGGAATGGTTACCGTCGAACGGAGTTTTCAGCTAGCACATTCAATTCTGGGGAGCTGCAAGGAAGGGCTCTTGTATTTACAAAAAAAAAAAGGAAGAGGAGAAGGGTGTTTACATAGCCGATATTAATTTCAAGGGGTTGGAGGGGAATTGCTGGCGGTGGAAAAGCGGTGTTGAATCTGTGTAATATTCCATTTGCAGCCACTTAGCTGGGCCGATGGGAGGCAAGGAGTTCGAGAAAGAACAAGGAAATCCAACCGAAGAAGCGCCAAAATGAGAGGGTGAACCGATCAAAAATGGTTTCCCTCTCCGGGAGAACTCTCCACGTTTCCCTTTGAAAGACGATGATGTTTGTCGAGGGTTAGTTTCTGCCGTAGCGACTAAATACCCGCCTCGACGATAGTCGTCATTAGGTTAATCGGCCTTTCGAGGTACCAAGATCGCGTAGGGCTCCTTCAAAGATGGTATCTCCCCTCATCAACAGCTGAGAGATAACCGGCACGAAATGGACGGAGCGGCTGAACAACCCAGATAGAAGAACAGAAGGTGCTCGTTACCGGCTTGTTTTAGAGAAGGGACCCACCCTCGACCCATTTCGACAGACCATTTCGGAAGCTGTCTACCAATAGGTAATCGGTCAAGAAGTATTCGGAGGAAGGCAACTGCACGTAATGTGTGCGTCCATGTGAGTTGAAATAAATTAGATCAAGTAGTAACGATTATGTTGAGATTTGTCAGATCATGAATACCTTTGTCAAGGGATGATTGAAGGACGCAAATGGAAACGAGCTTATGTTGGAAAACTGCCGTAAAATGGCGACCGGGTTTAAGGCATCGAATAGCAATTCATCGGTATATCAGTTAAATTTCAACGATATAACAATAGTACAATTAGTAATATCGATAGACGCTGTTTGCTCGTCAATCCAGTTGTCGCCGTAAAGCGGTGTAGAATCATATTTTCCTATCACCTAGTGCCCCTAGGTAACCTGGGTATGTACGAAATCAAGAATATTGAAGTACTCAAGTACTGAAAGTCCACGTTGCTTGAAACTGAAGTAAACTACTTTGTTCTCAACATGGGATGTATTTCTTCAGTAGGAAACCAAGTATTCAAAACAGGATGAATTCAGAAGATGGGATTTTAGCGAAGCATAGTATTTCAGAGGATAACCAAGAAGATGCAACAAGGAGCAAGCAACAAGCAACTGGCGTCCAAGATGGCGTGCGTTGGAGTAGAGGTTTTAATCAGCTGACAACCACTGCCTTCCTGATGGGTAGTGAGGGCTAGTAATTAACTCCAATTGTCAACTCAATATTCAGGATATACTGGGTAGTATAATTATGGACACGAGATCGCCTATTCACTCCATTCCCAATGGTGAGAAATCAACTGGGAAAATGGGAGGACATCTACCACTTTCATTTGGCACCAGTAATATTGAATATCGATAGTTTCTTTCCAATATCCTCCTAAGGCGATCAATCTAATCAGCAGTATCGATAGTCACTGTTAGTTTGTTTATCCGATAGAATCGATTGGTATGAATCTCCGTGCTCCTGGTCCAAGGGATAACCAACCCCTGTGAGTGAATTCGCAGCGTTTTTATTTTTTAAATATAGTTTGTGTCAGGAATTGGGGAACAAATCCTCAGATCTTGTCACTGCCTACCCACTGCAAAAGACTTCAGTGACGTCATAGACATACGGAACCTACAAGAAGGACAGTGATCTGAGCGCTCCGCGTGGCATTGGTTGTAGACTCGGCCCATGGTGATCTCCCGGTGTGCAGTTTTCAATAATATATGGTTGTTGTCAACAGAGACGCTTATTAAAACCCGGCTTACATGTTATTGAAGTTTATATTGAAGATAACAATCCCTACAATACACATCCATCGAGGTGAGTCAATTAGAGAAGTTTTATGATGAAATCCGTCTTAGTTTGCACATTGAATCTCAATCCACTTATTGGGAGCCCTTCTTGCATCATTCAAACCACGTAATCAATAGAGGAATAAGTTTTAAGGGTGTTGTTAGATCTGATTGAAACTATTCACAAATTTAGACTGGATGAGAAACTGATCATTTTGTGTCTATTTGATCGTTTGTAAACCACAATCGATGTACGGCGGCAACTAAAAAAGTAAAGGAGCCATTCCACATTTTCAGAGCTGCTTAGAAGCGCGTGAGGCCATCAATCCTCGCCCCCTCATTCGCTTTTCGGGAAGATTTACTATTTTTAATGGCATCGCTTCCCTTCAAACGCGTGGGCCCTTCCCCTCCACGCGATGGCAACCCAATTTGCCAATTGAGAATAAATCTCGGCAAAAAAGGGAGTTTCAAGGAAATAACGGCCAGAACGAGAGGGTGGGAGAAGAAAAAAGCCACGGCCAAGTCGGCTAGTCCCATCGCCCAGGTTTTGTTCTCCGAACGTAAAAATCCCTCGTAACTACGTCGTTGGGACGGTGCATGAAGGCACCAATTCCACTCTCAGCTTACTTTGACGTTGACCAATCTCAAGAGTGATCTTGGGAACTTTTTTGATGCCTTCACGAGTCTTGGAGGCCACTTATCAGGGCGTCATGGCAGTCGTTGAAGAGTCCGAGCGACCGTCTGCAGGCAAACAAGGAAACAGGTCCCGGGGAACGCGTAAGGACGTTATTCTTAAAATATAATTCATTCAGAATAGCCAGCGATTCATCGAAATGAATCCTGAACGTTAATGAACGATTCATCAACCTGTTTTGATAATCAGTCATTCCCTTGTCCGTGTGTTTTAATTAGATGACATTTTCCACAGAAGTGATTGGTTGTAAATTTACTTGGGTGATTTAAGATATTGCGGAAAGATTGGCTGTCCACAAAATTAATGTTCGAAGAAATACCGATGAAATGAGTCGAAGAATGCCCAACACTGTGCTGTTTGACTCTCCCTTGTCATCGGGCTGGTCCTATAATTTTTAAGACTGTGATTACGTAATTCCATGTCTAAACTAAACAATCGATTGTTGTCAGATTGTTCTTATCTGAACCTACGATTGGAAACGGAACAATCGGCGTCAGTGTACGACGATATCATTGCTGAGGATAGTCAAATAGGAGCCCGAGCTAGTTCCATACGTCTTGCAGGACATGTCGAGTATGAGGGACATTGTCTTGTCATTGTGCTGTGTCTTGTTCCTCGCGATATTGATTGATGGAGGTGGATTCGATCCATACTGTAAAATCACATTGTGTCAACCGAAAGGACGGTCAGGCGAACCGTTGTTTTTGACTCCGTACATCTTGTCCGGACAATGGAAACAGGGACAGAAAATCGCTCAAGTCCCACCTTTATTAGACGACATTAACAGTTATTCGGGATATCTTACCGTCAACCAACAATACAAAAGTAACATGTTTTTTTGGTATTTCCCGGCGGAAAACAACTCAAGTGAAGCACCGGTGGCGTTGTGGCTGCAAGGTGGTCCGGGGAGTTCATCAATGTTCAGCTTATTCCTCGAAACCGGACCATTCATTATCAACGCTGACTTGTCCTTGCGGAGACGGCCCAATTCATGGACGCAAAATATCAACATGTTGTACATCGACAATCCCGTGGGGACTGGTTTCAGTTTCACGAAAGACGATCGGGGATACGCCACGAACGAAGAGGACGTAGGTCGTGATTTGTACGCCGCCCTGGTTCAATTTTTTCTCCTTTTCCCAGATTTACAGGACAACGAGTTTTTCCTAACTGGCGAGTCGTACGCTGGCAAGTATATTCCCGCACTGGCAAGGTCGATACACATGAACAACCCATCAGGGGTCGTAAAAATCAACTTGCAAGGTATGGCCATTGGAAATGGTTTTATTGATCCAGAGAACATGATGAAATATGGCGATTACTTGTTTCAACACGGTCTTGTGGACAGATTTGGCTTAGCAGTCTACCACAATATTGAAGACAAAATTCGGGATGACATCAAGAATGAACGGTTTGCTGAAGCTGGCAGGGCGTTTGGAAGTATTTTCATGATTTCGGCGAAACTATTAGGTGACGTGGACGTGTACAATTATTTATTGGACACCGAAACTCAACTTTCAGGAGCGAGGATCGTCCAATTGTTTTGCCAGCCGCAAGTGAGAAAGCGAATTCACGTTGGTAATTTGACCTACAACGACGGGAAAGTCGTGCAAAAGTACTTGGAAGTCGACATGGCAAAATCCGTCAAACCGTGGTTTCAAGAACTCATCGAATACTATCGTGTTCTACTATACAACGGTCAACTCGATATCATCGTCGCGTACCCGTTGACGGTGAATTTCATCGAAAATCTCGAATGGAGTGGAGCCGAAGAATACAAATTGACTCATAGGAAGGAGTGGTACGTGAGGAACAATTTGGCGGGTTACTCCAAAACTGTGAAGAATTTTACTGAATTGATGATACGCGATGCGGGTCACATGGTTCCATCCGATCAACCCGAATATGCCCTTGATATGATTGAGAGGTTTGTCAAAAATCAACCATTCTGAGCCCAAATAGTATGGAAAAACCTCCAGAAATGTACATGTACGTTGACGATATAAATAAAATCCTATTTGTGTAATTGCATTATTACTTGGTAATTCATTAATGAGTCTACGAGTACAATTAGGATAATTTGACGAAAACAATGAACAAAAATGTTCTCCGTAATGAAATTTAATAACTACAATTTAACAACAACATGTTATTTAGCGAGAAAGTTCCACGATAAAGTTATTGTTTGCCTGGAGTTTTTGTTGGGTTGAGTTCTTGAGATGGGGTTCGTTCATGTTATCATTGCAGTATTGATTATTGTGATCCGATAAGCATCGTACAAGAGAATCCTTTATCTTTTTCAGTTTTCCCAACATTATTAGTTTTATCTTATTTTTTCAATTTAATTTTTTTCCCTTGCGAATGAATTGCGAACGTGAAATTTCTAATAAATTACCAAATCTTATTTTTTTATCAACTACGTTGATGACAATAGTACCGTCTTTTAAGGGTGTAATGAAAACCTGTTTGCCGTACAACTCCTAAAACTCCTACGGATTACTTTTTTAGAATTTTACTTTTAGAACTTGATACTATTATAATTGTTGATGGTAACGGTTCCTAGTTCATACGAAATTATTAGGGAACAACTGGAAACTGACAGGGTAGAAATTGGGAAACTGTATTGTGGTGATAATAGATGAAAATTAAGTTTAGATTAAATTTCAACCTTAGCGATTGCTTAGCTGTGAGGAAAAAGAGAGGTGATAGTTAGGCCTGTAGCTCGAGAATAATTCAAAATTAGAGGTCCGTAAATGCATACATATCGGTAAATTTATAATTTCAGGGTTAAAAAACCCCATTACTGTATGTTACTTGCACCACCGTCGGATAGAGCCTTCTCCATTCATGCTCGTACTTCCCGAAAGACCAGGTGCAGGTGGTAAAGTTGGCCTATCAATGCTCTTAGAAAGGCCTCTTCGCTCTTTTCCAATTAAATTTATGACTCCGCCCCCATTCACTTCGAAGAAGGTTCTTTTCAGGGTGCTCTAGGGAAAAAGATTATTTCTTTGGACCCTCTCAAACTGATTGATTTCCAATATAGTAGCACCGAACGTCTCTTCCAAGGTATTTAATTTAATTAAAAATTCCAATCTCCTCGCCCGTAGTAAACCACTTGTGAGTCAATATTGACGGTTGGTAAACTGGGGAGGTGTATTTATTAAGGGAGGAAGTGGACGGAGGCGGTGGACTCCAGTTATACTGCACCCTTTCCTTCATTCTTGACACATTCATTTTGAGCAAAACACAAAATGAACCCCTTACTAAGCATGAAAAAGTCCGAAGTACCTTTTCTCTCATCCTAATGTAGCAACTTGTTGCTCCAAAATTCCTTTCCATGGGGGAATTTAGGGATATTTTTTTCTGTGTCAGTTTCGATTCCGACTTTAGATCGTAGGAGCTTATTTATGCTGGTTTTATCTCTTGAATCAGACCCTCTATTAGTTTGGATAATTTTAAACTCGGACGTTTTAGCAAGTAAGCTACGAGGTGGTTGGCAGTAAAGGTCGGACTCCTACGAAAACCCATTCCCAGCCTCTTATCTTCCATTGCGATATCCCCTTAATTACTAATTTATTTCTACTGTGCAGAGGAAAGGTAATCCTGGGAAGATTCAAGAGAGAAGTTTCCCTCGTATAACATCTAAGACCCTCGATTGAGGCGTGAGCTGAATGAATAAACACGAGAATACCGTACAGGTAGGAATGGTTTCGTGGAATCAGATGGAAACTCTATATAGCCTTAATGCTTGCTAAATTTCAATATAAACTACCGTTATTACACGAGGCAAGGTATCGGTGAGTGAGATGGAATATGCGTATGTAGATTAGCCGATAGAGTGAACGAGTAATGCAACACCATATTCAGGGCCATATCCCGTTTATAAACCAGAATTGCGTCTCTAGCAAATTTCTCACCATTTTGAAATAATCAGAGTTTCAAAATTGTACTTTTGAGGAGGCTGATCATCTCCAATCTCAACTTTCCACTTTATAAATTTACTGCGCTAATAATTGATTATATTTCGCCAAATTGTTAGAAATAATAAATACAAAAACACATCGAATTATTCTACTGTGGTTTATCATTTCAGGTATACCTGAAATGCTTTTAGAAGCATTTTAGCAGCCTTATCCGGCCTGTCGATGTTCCAGATTGTAAATGTGCACACTTTAAAACGATTTTCCCGGGGGTGTGTTAGTTCAGATTTGAAAGATTTAAAAACTCAACAGTTTTGAACACGAACTAGGTAGGTAAAATAATGATGAGATTCCAAATAGAGACTCCGAAAATCCTTCCATGAAATCAGTATTAAAGTTGAATGTATCAATGTTGAATTCATCATTTTTGTGCCACTGTGAACTTAATAGTGATATCTCGAAGGCACAAAGCTCAATCATAAACAAAACTGAATTAATGTTATCAATTGGTGTGTGATTGTCTTCAAGGAAGCGCACTGGGTCTTCCTTGTTTCTGATACAATGCCTTCTCCGAACCTACGCGTGGATGGGAACGCAGAACGTGTGAAATGCGGGTTTAATGAAGATTTAAGTACTAATGGAAGAAGGCATTGAAAATTACACTGTTATTCAAGGGGGTTGTAAGGAACTGAAAAGGGTGAAAGCAATCAAGAAATTGCGTCCTATTCTCTATTTATACCGCCTAGGCCGATATCGCCGCGGTATTCCATTCATAGTGCCTGAAACGAAACTCAATGCTCGTTTGAGAATCCCAGAACACATAAAATTGATTGCATCTAATTAAACTTTGAAATTAACCCTCTGTCTGCTGACTTATATTCAAACAGACCCCCATTCCTCCGCTCCAGGAGGTGGAACTTAATTAAGAGGAAATTTGAATAATGCTGTCCCTGCCGCTTAGTGCGGATATTATATTATGGACCATCTCAGGGCGCTCAGTGTATAATTTATTTGGTCTTCCGAAGGATTACCTTGTTTTCATTTGTAAAGCTAAAGATGATAGTTCCCTGCCACACAATAATATCTTATTTCTTGGGTCTTAAAATCGTTTGGGCTAGGAAATTATAGCGTGATAAGCGACGGGGGAATGAGATGAAAATTCAATCCAACTCATAAGGTGTGGAGCTGCGGAAAACGTGATTATTTTCAATATTTCTCATTTCCTGACTACTCTCCCCTACTCGCATCCTATTGTCATCGATTAATCAAAATTAAGTTGGACAGAAAAGCCAACCACCGGCACCATCAATTAAATGTCAAATAGGTGGAAAACAATCGATGATTGATCGTGAATTTATATGAATTATGTTGATATTATGGACTTCACCGTCACCAGTCGCGACCCACATCACTCGAGAAGGCAATGTTACCAGATGATAACACGTCAGGACGTGAAACTCAATGCAACGGTCACCGGTAGTTCAAACCCATTTAGGCCGAAGGGAAGGCTAATTACGTGATTACACGTGGGAATCGCCAAACGATCGATGAATCGATATTAATTATTCAGATGTTGGTGTCGTGATTTCACAGTCGGTCACGCGTCTTCTCTTCTCAATTGGCTGGTCTCAACTATACGGGAATCACTAGGTCGATCGACATCATACATTACAGGATAGATTGAAATGATGCTGTAGATGGCGGTAGTGTGCGCTTATGGTCTGAGCGTCATGTGAAGTACAACCGAAAGAACTTCTAATCGTCATCCACAACCATCCTTCACTACGTGGTTGTGTTAAAAACGCTGCAAATTCTTTCACAGAGTTTGGTTATTCCTCGAACCAGCAGCACTGAGACACATTCCAATCGATTCAGCGTCCAATACTTAGTGGAAAATGATACTCCGCGTGCATTCATTACTATTGTAAGGATTCAGTGGACACTAAAAAAGTGTCGTGTGTTGAGCTGGCCACTTACTGGTCGGTGTTGGAAAATGTTGGATTTTTGGAAAATCGGATAGGAACATCTATTATTAAATTAGAACCAGCCTTTCATCCCGCAGACATCAAAGAACACAACAAAATGCACAAAATGATTATAACAATGATGTAATAGGGAGCCGCCTTCCTACGCATCTGATTGAGATTAAAAAAAAATGGATAATTTTGAACTAAAATTGGAGGATGTCACGTCGCGAGTGGATTTAATGTCCGTAAAAAGCAGGGGAGTCGTCATAGTAAGTATCTTGTCCTATAGTTCAGTCCCGGCCGATGAAGCCTGTATGTATTAAAATGAAATTTCCCCATGGTCATCGGCGTGTGGGGTATCATTTTCCACTAAATTCTGGACGCCTAATCCAGTGAGACGGGTCCCGGGACGATTGGTGCCCACAGGAAGAGTTATGGGTGAAAATGGGGAATCCATCTACTTATTTTGAACGTGGATTTTCGAGATATCTGGTACATAGGCGTGTGGGGTATCATTTTCCACTAAACTTCGGACGCTGAATCGATTGAAATGAGTCTCCATGTGCCTGTTCCGAGGAAAAACCAACCCCTGTAAAAGAATTTGCAGCTTTTTTTTCTTTTATCGAGACGAAAGCAACTGTTTGGTGTAAGGGAGAAGAAACAGCCTCAAGAGAAAATTCTCCGCAATACGTTCGTTCCTCGTATCCTCTAATTAAAATTGTTATGCGTGATCATTAAGTTGCCCTCTAACTGTGTGGATTTTGGGTAAAGCTATTCCTCAAGTACATTGAGTAAGAGAGGGGAACCAGCCGAATTCAATGTAGCGGCATAAAGCAGCTAAAATTGCATCATTCCGATACGATTTCCATTGTTGACGCCCCTGCTGGGTCGAAAGCCGTTTTTTATACGTGAAATATAGCACATTATTTATTAAAAACACTCTTTCCACGTTCAATTTCTTTAATTCTTGAGTTTTCAATCAAAATTTCCTCATTTGAATGAGTTGAGATAATATCATATTAAGCCAGTTTCTGTCTCGTTGACTCCACACGAATTAACACGGTTAGCCAATTCTCTATAGCTTTTGAATTACATTCCATGGGACGTCAAGTAATAATATGTTGAAAAATTTACTGGATATTGAATTAACAAGTAAGTTTTGACGGAAAAAACGAAATTTACAAAAAGAAGGTCTTATATTTGATTTTTTCCTGTTATTGGCGAAAGATTAAAACAAAAATTGAATATACTAGTGAACAAGGGTGAAAATAAATCATGAAAAAGATATTACGATATTCCCGCCAGCACGGAAACAGTCTTAATAAAAGGGAAAAGATCACTCATTCATTCCCGAGAATAAACAAACTTTCAGCATTCATTAAGCCCTCTCTCTCTCCCTCTCTCTACCCGTATTGTTTAGAAAATCGCGATTGATTCTATTTCCAGTGATTGTAATTATTGAACTTTTTAATCACTCATCTTCATTCTAACTGCATATTGAGCGTTGTTACGATACTTCCCCCAATAATAACGAGGCCTAAGGTGCAATTAGTTTTTATTATGAGATAAATCTTCAATTTCAACTCCAAATATTTTCCAACATATTTTTGTGGATTCATTCCTCTTTTACAAAGCAGTTATATTGCAGCAAACGTATGCAAGTTAAATGCCGTAGTGTTGATAACAAGTCATTTTCCCCGTTTAAACGATAAAGACATCATTGTTCCAAGCACCCATTTCATTGAACGTTTACACATGAAATGTTTATTTTTTTTGGTCGGACAACCACCAAATTGCTTTCTCGTTATATGCTCAATTGAAAGAGCCGTAATTTGACTACTTTCTTAGTATACACGCGTGTTTACCGAAAACTGTATCAATTCGCTAAGGATACAGCAGTTATTCTTTCCTAGTGAAAACAAAGGGCCATAATTTTTACATTTTTCCACGTTCGCCTCTTCAAATTGATGTCTTTTGGTACACCCCACTCACTAAATTTGTCTCCCATGAAAATACTTAATCATAACCACAGAGTTTTTTCGTTTCCTTACACATGAATTTCATATTTTTAGGCTATCAACTGTAGGCCTAAGAAATGCAATATCATTATTCCTTGAATAATCAACCTATGTTTTCATCTAGAAAGTCAATCTCTCCGATTTCGCTCAAATTTTTTTATTGGCGTCATGATGACACGTCAGATTGAAATAAGCAAATAACCGTCCGCCGTCCACGCCAATTATGGTAGTCGCGAATTTTCCAAATATCTGACATTTTGTTTCCAGCTCTAGTTGGTCCTCAAAACTATTCAGCCTGATCGAACCAAATTTTGGTGAGAGGGAGGAGGAGGAGGAGGAGGGGGGTGAGCTTTTCGGCGATATAGACCTGTGGGGTATCAGTTTTGGCGCTCACCAGAAGAGGTTATGGGTCAAAATGGGTATCTACCTACCTATTTTGAAAGTGGGTTTCCCAGATTTCTGATATTTAGGCATGTAGAGTATCATTTTCGACTACATTTTGGACGCTAAATCGATTGGAATGAGTCTTCATGCATCTGGGCCAAAAAATAAGCAACCCCTGTGAATGAATTTGCAGCGTTTTTCGTTATTAGGATTGAAAAATACATCATTGCGATCAACATCAATAATCAAACAACATCAAATGTGAACATAACAAGGATAATGTGCAGATTTGGCGTAACGTAACAACGTCACGACATACCTATCTAGTTACTTATGTGATAATTATTGCGGTAACTCTTAGTTGAAAGTGGGGGAACTAATCTTCTTTGGCTTGGCATCAGATGGAAATGAGCCAAGTCGGTGATGACCACTCTACTTTATTGTACCGAAGGAAATACTGGAATTTCAATATCGTACCTGGGGAGAATCAAATAATTGATAGGGGCTGCGGGCAGCTAAAAATAATTGTGGAGGTAGTATGGAGGTGGTATGTGTTATGAGGAATATATTGATATATGTTGAGTCAAGTATTTTTGCCACTCGATCCAGTGGGGTTGATAAATGTGATCAAGATGGTCATTCATTTTTGGAGACGAGGGTGGTTTGCGAGGGTCGTTTTGTTCATGTTCACCTTATATTTATTTAAATTTAAATTAAGTGTTGCAGTTTTGCCCTGTTGCCATCGGTTTTGCGAGTTTTGTGGCCATAGCTCTCATGCTAGATGGTTTCGACGCGGGTGGGATGGCTAGGGAAAATTTCTTGAAATTTTTGAGATTACGAACCCGGCGTGAGGACGACGAGAATGAAGACGGTGCGTATCATCCTGGCATGACCAGTGTCCCGCGTGCTACTGACAGACAAATTCGCCGCTCGGAAGGTTTTCCGCCCCCCGACGCACACTCGGCACTTGCTCCCGCCCCCTTCGGCGCCGTCCGTTGTGAACCTCGCGTTCCTTCGACTGTTTATCACCACTCGCTTCTTCCTCTTCCTGAACCTCTTCAATTTCCCCACCCCTCGACAAGACTACCAAACATCAGTCAAAAACAAAGGGAAGTGATTTTGGTTTTGGCTCAACCCTCGACAATTATGACTTTCTTGAACCCTTTCGCAGCAACACCTGTT
Source organism: Cyrtorhinus lividipennis (assembly GCA_019603395.1). Lineage (NCBI taxonomy): Eukaryota > Metazoa > Arthropoda > Insecta > Hemiptera > Miridae > Cyrtorhinus > Cyrtorhinus lividipennis. Next base: position 5,381,269 of record CM034003.1, on the reverse strand, counting down.
ACTGACACACCCCGTCGTCATTTCAGCATCGTTTTACATTTTAGAACTCTGACATAGGATGAAACACTAATCAGAAACTCGCAAGGCTGTCAATACAGGTATGTAAACAGATAGACCTAAGAAGATTGCACACTTCTTGAACAAAAACGAAAATGGAATTTATGGTTTACAATTTACACAGTTCGAGTTTAATCACAATGAACATCCTAATGCTAGACCCACCACTTCTAAAACATTACTAAAAACACTGCAAATTCTTTTACAGGGGTTGGTTCGATTCAGCGTCCAAAATTTACTACAAAATAATACCCTACACGCCTAGATCACCAAAACTCGAAAATACATTTTTAGAAAAACGCATTTTGACCTCTATTCCACCCCCCTTCATTTGGTCGGATCGGGCTGAAACGATTTGAGGACCAACTAGAGCCAAAAACGGTTCCCTGACCAAAATTTCAGATTTTTAGAAAATTGTTTGCTGCCAAAATCGGCGTGGACGGCGGTTGTACTTTTGCTTATTTAGCGATTGGTTTTGTATTTTAGCAACGGAAACCTTTTATAATCTTTTAAAATGGGGAGAAGAAAGATCCGAAATTGAGTTTTATTGAAAATTAAATATATCAAATCGAAAGTTACTAAATTTTCAAAATCATGCGGTCCCTACTATGAGCTACAGTACCCTCAAGGCTCACCAGTCGTGATGGCTTAGCATCGCCTGAGTTGATTATTGGGGCGTATAAGGAGTAGAGCTGCCTAAATAAGTATAGTATATTAATATCGTGGATACGATGGATATTCACGATCAATGACGGTTTGTACTTTAGCACTCAAATCAACCAGGCCTCACTCACAGAGCTGACGTGCGAGTGGTTACGGTTTGAACCTAGCAATATCATTAGAGTCGCTCATACGTATCATAAATTTATTCTTCCATTTCCTCCAATAAAGTGTACACAGAAAATTTCTTTTTGAGGGAAATAACTGTTTCAAAAATTATAAACTATACCGTTTTTGTTTATGCAATTTCTCCTAGAATATTTAATCCAACCAAACTCAAACCAAAATGTATGTTTATATTTTACTCTCCCTATCCCATACATACAGCGAGTAGGTACTAATTCAGAAAATATTGCTTGAAAAATTCATTTATTCCTTATTTCAAATTTATCGGAACGTTCTTACACGTTGGACAAGGTCGGGGAATGATGTTGGCGGCGATCAACCCTCGTTTTGAACGGCGCATTACCTCGCTATCAGGACGGCTTTCCACGGATGGGCTAATTCTCCTCTTTGTCGCACATTCAGCCGTTGAAAAGGCAGAGCGAGAAGGAGGGAGGAAAGTCGAGAAAAAAGATGAGGCAACGGAAAGGATATGTGCCTGACCGAAGGACTAAAGCGAGCCATTCCCAGTTAGCCTCGCACGCTCGGAGAATTCCATAACATGGTCCGTGGAGAAGTCCAGAGGGGGCTACGCCCCTCCTGTTAGCCCACCCCTCGGTCCCCTTCCTTTTTTTCCTACCTTTAAGAATCAATAGCCTTTTCCCTCCACCGTTTCACCCCTTATGCCACCAAGAACAGAAACTGCCAGCGGCAAAAAGACCCTGCGAGAATTTTTTTTATCTCTACATTTTATCCCGGGGTCTGATCCGCATAGCAAGTGGTAATGTCGCCCTCGATATTCAGGGCCGACTTTGAAATAAATCTTTGAATTAAAGAAAGGCCGGGGCGGGTGGTGGAGGGTTAATGGGAGAAGCCAGGACCTTTTTTAAACTCCTGAAGGTAAGTCTAGGCGACCTCCCCATCATTGAAAAAAAGGAGAAAGTGCTGAGGCCCCGTTTAGAGGAAAGTTGAGAAGGCTGCAGCAGAGTTAAACCTAAAAATTAATGGAAATTTCTTCGATTCTCCGTAATCCAGTATCTTATTTCAGTTTAGAGAGAAGCTGTAGAAAAATGCTAGTCAGTCTAAAATTCTAAATAATTCTATTCTGCGTAAGAAATTCTGAATGAAAAAATTGAATTAGGACCACAAATCACTGCTATTTTGCTATTAATATTATCATATAGCTAAAACTTTCAATATTCATGATTTGACTTGAAAAGTAGATCTTTATCGGTAAGTCCTATCAACACTCAGAACATTTACTCAATATTTTTGGACCAATTCCAAAAAATCCTCCGTTTTTAGCCTCACAACAGCTCACTATCGGGATCTCCACTATAAACCCGCTCCGTGTATCAAATAGTTCGGTGCGAAATACAGGTGAATTCAATTGGTTCGAAGCTTGACAAGCATTACGGGTTAATTGCCATTCAATCAATAATGAGTGAGAGTCCGAAACGCTCATCAACCGAAACCGTTCGTACAACGCTCGGGCACGATTTCAATAGGTACCAATTGAACCGAAATGTAAATAACGTAACAGGAGCGTAATAATAATCGCGAGCTGACCCGCTCAGGGCAATAATAGTAATAATAATTCACGGATAGAACGAATTTGTTTTATTTAATTTTTTTGTATCTGTCAATCATTATAGATATGTAATATTATCTTTTTTTTTCTAGAAAAATACTGTAACTACGACATAAGCGTGTGAATTAGGGAACTGTCTGAACACAAGCTTGAAATTAGAATCTTACAAGTACTGTGCTTAAGTAGTAGTATAGGACGTTTTCAGTAAAAGTTAAGTATTTTATTTCGTACAAACAGATTGTTATTTATTCTAATAAATAAATAATTCAATAAATATCAAACAACAGAACAATAAAACTAATAGTAAGTGGGCACGTACCGCAGGATTTACGTATAGCATTCAAATTTATCACAACTTTGCAATATTCTTCAAATCAGGAGGCCTGTATACAGAGAGCGTGGCCAAAATTTGTAAGAGTAGTCAAATTTTCATAATTTTTGAAACTAAAAAAAATGTATATCGTAACCTCATTAATTTTGTTCGAGGAGATAGAAATGGTCCTATAAATTTTGGCCACTAATCACAACCAGTGTCCCCTTGAGGCTTATAACAGTCCACAAGCGTTTTGGCCAACTTTTTGAGGTGAAATTACGCCCGACACGGCTCAAATTCGGAAATCAATCGAGATCAAATTCCTTTTCCATCGGCCGTAGGATAAAATTTTTCGCGTTTTGACCTAATAAACATGGGGTTGTCATGATATAACGCATTTTCTAACGCTCAAGTAGTTTCTCAATCTGACGAGTAAATTCGGCTCGGAGATTGAAGAAAGTATGTATGTATTTACGTGAGTACTAAGCCGATTGTAAGTGGTGGTGACTACATCAAAAATACGAGAGTGAATAAGAAAAATCACTGCCAACCGTGTGTCTGAGAAACAACGTGCTTGTAGAGGGGTGAAGTTAGCGTTAAGCATCGCGCTTTTAAATGAAATATCAAGTAGGCTGGTTGGCTATCTATTATGGCGACGTGATAATCCACTAAATCTTGAAATTGCCTAGATTCTTAAACAAACTTCAGTAAAGAACGTTGTCTACAACGAACCATCGATACGTGCATTACACGTCACGCTGTATCTCGCTCGGGATCCAGTAACAAACTGTATTGTAGGGTTGTAATCGCATTTAAAAGTCTGGACACGTCTTTTATATCACTGAGGTGATTTATGGCTAACCGAAGGAGAGTCGTGGAAGGTTTTTTCAGGGTGAAGCGGTTCGCATTTATCACCTCCTGCCCGAACGCTCTGTCGTCTCGTCTTCGAGGGCGTACGCAGGCCTGTACTTGACTTTCCCGTTTTCGTCTTTGTACTCAAGGGTGGGATTAGGGACGCAGCCTCCGGCCGAGTCGTCTAACGAAGTGTATCTGAAAAAAAAACAAATTTTGAGACTTACTTTGAACATAATTCTCTCTTTAAAACAATTTATCTCTGTTTCCTACTCAAATGAAAGCAAATATTCATGTTCAGCTGGCGGTAGCGTTTTCTTCTTTTCTGACAAATTTAACATTATGTGTCCTTCAGTAATGATTGTACTTGGAAATCACTATTACCGGCGAAAATAATGCCGCTGTATCTAATGTCCGGTCAATATAACTACTTCTCAAGCTAATATTGTCTCATGCTTTTAGAGATTTTGGAATTTTTTCAATTTCAAATCAAATTGTGCCATAGTAAAACCCCGGCTCACCAACCACAAGCGTAATCGCTGACTAGTACAAGAGCCTTTTCAAATTAAACAGAGCCTTGAATGTAGTGTATCTCTGGAGAACTCAAAAGTCAATATCAATGCACGCCTTTGATCGATTAATACGTTTTCAGAGCCGCTTAGACGATCGGGGCACCCGATATTCTTGTGAAGAGGTCTCAAGCGTTGAATGAGTAGGATAGAAACTCCAGAAGCCACCGAACTGATCATTTACATGATGTAGGTGCTTTCAATTAGTGAGCGTAATGTAGACATTTTCCCTTAACAGAACAGTAAACACTATGTTGTACTTTAGTTGCCTGATCAAGCCAAAACCATTAAAACTATCTCTTTAATTTATCAAAATTTTCTCTTTAGTCCAAACTCTTTCATCCAAATGCCTTTTCACCTACTGAAATTCCCTCTGCTTTAAGGATTTTTAACTTATTCAGATCTCGCCCTGGGGAACCATGTCGACTAGGCCTACTTTACCCGCAGGATTAATTTTGTATCCAAAAGAAAACTTCGGCAGCTCTGGCTTCCTACAGTAATTTCAACCATGTGTCTCCTATGATCGAACTTTCTAAAATCAATGTTAGTTGGAATCTCAGTGGTTAGAGCGCAGCCATGACAGTCATCGAGCTCCCAGATCATTCCTGTCTTTTTGTACACATATTTAAACATATTTCTGGGTCCTCATTTAAATTTTGACATCAGTATGTATAGCAGAATATAGCAAGAAAACGAGGCCGAAATTTGTCAGTTTTTGACAATTAGGGAGACAAGTTATTGCATATTCTCGTCGCTAAACGAACTAGCCAGTTATTGCTCCCGTCAATTCAGCACAGTTTTTACTGCAGTGGTACTATCGTGGAACAGATCGTTCGCCATTCAAGTGGCATGCAGCTGCAATTGTATATGATCACGCTGCGAATGTTGTATACATCAAGTGGGTAACTCGATTTGCACTGAAAACGTGTGTGGCAGCGATATCAACAGATCTTTTCCGTTTGCTCCATGTTGTACCCCTAATAACTGAAGATTTTTCAAATATTCATTGTTAGAAGAGAATTTTCTCGCCAAAGAACAATCTTTCAGTACGAGTATGACCCCGCAAAGCGTCAAAAATACTGTTTTACCTATTTTGCCATTTATTGACTCATTTATTCGAACTTGTTTTACATAATTACGACTGCATTAGCTCGACAAAATAAATTTTCATTCATGTGTTCAACACAGAAGGTAACAAAACTCTTCTTTTCTCTGATGAGGCCAAATACCAGTGGTTGAAACTTTAAATACCGTCATTCAGGGATTGATATCAATAATATATCGCTGTGAATTTTCCTACGATGAGCGATGAGGCATATCCAAACTGGATTACAAATTATATCCATGCTGCTGTGAGGAACAAAACGCTTACTGAAGCACATGACAAGAATTTTTTTTTTTTTTTCAAAATGTTCTTACGTTGACTAAATGTCAAACAAAATTAGTCAAAGTACATCAATGTCGATGGCTTTTGAGCTACAGCTCCTCAGATTATCGTACAAACCTGAGAATGAAATACGAAATACCTTTAAAAAATGCCGCACTTGAGCTAATTTCATACAAATGAATTAAATGTGCCCCACCGGATGAAATATTGTACGATTAACCAATCAAGCGACGCTCGAGGAAAAGTGCAAAGTGAACTCATCTCGTATGACATGTTTTGAACCAAATACACGTAAAAAAGTTCGCTTAGTAAATATTATATGATGGATAGGAGGGTGATTTTGAGTGAGTTTGAAAACTCGTGACGCGTAAGGAATGTTGAACAACGAAAAACCCCTAAGAGAAATTTAAAGGATGAGTTATTCTCAAAGTCATTCAAATTGGTCATGAATAGACAAAAGCTAACACGCTTACACCGGAACTATGAATAGAGAACCCTTACGTTATGTATTCATGAGATGAAACAACTCCAAATGCAATTAGCCTTTTTTTTAGAAACCAAGTACGTATTCCCGCGCCAACGCGGATTTATCCCGTAGAACAAGCCGTATGAATATTCAGGGCCATCAACAAACGTTTATTCGCGCAGAAAAAAAGGCTGACTGACTCTCTAATGGGGCCAGAGATGAAACATCGGGTCGAGGAACCACCTTAAAACTTATCTAGTGTTCACAAATTGAGTCGTAGTATTTCACATTTACATTCTCATTCATAAGTGATTCTCGTTAAATGTACAGAGAGACGATCGGTTCTACATTGTATGCTGTGTTGAGGTACACGGATTTGAAATAAATAAATTATAATATTTTATTTCAACTCGTTTTGATTCAACATTTTATAACAACACCTACTTTTATCTTTTCTTTCATCGCTACAATCTAGTCTACCCCGTTTTTCATGTAGGGAAATTGAAAGTCGTCGAAAGCAATTATTTATTTCCACATGATATAGATGAACTCACGATCTAGATGTATTCACGTAAGCCAACTGAACACACTCAGAAGATAAAATCACAAAGCCATAACCCGGTGCATGCGCATAACAGACCAACAACTACCTAATCCACAATTACCTAAGTCAGCTCATCTCCTGAATGATCATTGAGCAAAGTGAGAGCACTTTATATGGAGGATAAAGAACACAACAATAGATGGTAAATAGCCCCTAATTGCATTAGGGGTTATTCACTGCCCCAGTGAAGTGAAATTAGTTTGAAAATTAGCAACACCGTAATGGTTGACGATATTCCTAGTAAGTTTGGGCTCAACTGCGCCCAAAATTACGTGGAATACGCTCAATAGATTGGCGCAATAGATGAGTGTTGGCTCTCGTTTATATCCCAACCGATCCAAAATTGAAATTCAGGAGTCAGATGTAGCCTATTCAATGGGATGACAGTCTCTTGTTGACGTAGTCTCCAAAGGGAGAATGTATTTTGACGTCGAAAACGCTTTACTGACGATTCCCATGCCAAGAGGAGTGAGCAAATAGTATATAAGACAACCCAATCGATAGGCCATCCGAATATAGCCGACGCTCCGGTGTGAATTACTAAAATATCTCGCAGTTTAGGGGTTTATTTGGAACAAAAGGGGGGATTTTGAAACCTAAGCCCAGGTAATAGGAGGAGGTAGGTTGAACAAAAGATTGCTGGAAACTAACGTGGGGGATTGCAAGAAAGGTCTGGCTGAGTTTTTCTCAATGAATTCAACACATCAGCCCAAATATCATATCAAATAGAACACGATTGCGGATCGATAAAAATCCACGAGACGCCAAAAATCCCGCATTGTACGTGGAAAAACTACGAAGTGGATAAAGCAGGCAAGTGCAAGTTCTCTCCAAACAAGATGATAAGGGTTGACGTTACCCTTCGTCGTAGAGTGAACAGTAGGAGACTGAGAAGTTGCGAAGATACGCCCAAACTTCCTTGTAGCTCCAGTCGAGTATCGGTGATACTCTGATGAGATGGGCCCAACCTTCGTCGGTTTTCTGCGGACATATATTTCGAGAGGAAAGAGGGATAGAATACAGTTTATCAGTTATTTAAATAGACGGTGACAAGAGGCGCGAGTAGATAAGAAACGTTAACTGACGACAAATTACTGAGTTGAGTATAATTTATAACGATAATGAGTCTATTTGATGTGTCAACCAAGATGTTTGGAAATTAAAATATAAAATACAACCTCAGTGTGTTTATACAAGACTGAAATTATTTGCATCGTATTTGTGAATATACGTGCTTTTGACCTGAAATAAGTGAGCGAAAAAAATTAAATCAATAAAAATTACTCACTTGAAATTGGTTGAGGTTCTTGCCGTGAGGATCAGCTTTCCTCGTTCCCATGAGGACGACTTTCCACTTACTTCCAACGTCACTTTTCGTCAAACGGTCCAGAGTTTCTCTTATTGGCCCCTCTTCGATTAGAAGATTAATCCGATATCTACCGGAAATAGAAGGGTATTTATGAAGTATTAATGTAATTACCAAATGGAAAAGATTGCAGAAAAGCATTCGATTATTCATGAACTCGTAAAAGGTGAATTCTTATGTCGGTTATTCCATGAATAATCGCTATTTTGGTAGACAATTTTCTAGAAGTCTGATATTGGGAACTAAACCAACTAGAGCTCTAGTTGGTTCTCAAAAATTTTCAGCTCGATCAAACCAAATTTGGAAGGGGTAGGGGTCAAAATTTTTAAATCAAGATTTTTTGGCCATCTAGGCGCGTGGAGTATCATTTTTCACTAAATTTTTGGCGCTGAACCCAAAGGGACGTGTCTCAGAACGATTGGCACCCACCGGAAAAGGTTATGGGTCAAAATGGGTATCTGTCTACCCATTTCACAAGTGGATTTTCCAGATTTCAGGAGCCTAGGCGTGTGGGGTATCATTTTCTACTAAATTTTGGACGCTGAATCGATTGGAAAGAGTCCGGGACACTCCACACTCAATGTTTTACTACCATTTTCTCCTTGCTCCTGGTCCGACGAATAACCAACCCCTGTGAAAGAATCTTGGAGCGTTTTTATGTAGCCCACCACTTGTAAATACTTCACATCAACAAAGCAATTCAATTTTGTACGAATATTGATAGCTGTGAAGATCACAAACAAAATACCAAAATCTTATGTGATGTGCATATATTTAATGTTTTCTCTAATACGTGAATGAGTCAAAATGGGCTATTAATCCCTGAATAAATGACAAAATAAATGGACAATTATTATTAAATTTAATTGTAAAAAATCGTCGATTGTATGAACCGGAAACAAATTCAAACTCACTTGAGCGTCACAAGATTGATGAACGATTCTACTTCTGGAAGGGGGTTCCTTGGCTTGAAATACACTGCCGTCAGCGGTGGTAAAGGCGTGCTGGAGTCACTTTCAATTTCGCGTTTATTTCGAACTGTGTGAGCCAAATGTAAAAGAGCTGTGCAGTCCTTGCCACCGTTGAAGGCGAGGAATACTTCTTCGGGGGAGTAGTCGTCGAATACTTTTTCTACAACCTGCGAAAATACGGAAACAAATGATAGGTTTGGCGATGGGTTTTGGATATATAGACAAAGCTCTGATAAATGTCGATTTTTTAAAAATAAATTGGTTGGTTTTTAGGACTGAGTAGGAGTTGGTTAACTACAAGTTCATAATCTTAGGCAAATCAATAAGTTATAAACATGTTTATCATTTTCGACCGATAAAAAATGAATAAATTTGAAATGAAGCTGCTCCTCATTTAAGTTCCCAAGGGTGACGGCTCACTCGATAAGGTCGACCATCCCCTAACCGCACAAGGGTGGAAGCGAAGTGGTAGGCTTTGTGTAAATCCCACGTGACAAAGGTGATAATCTTGTTTCGGTAATTAACTAAGAAGGGGGAAACGCCGTTTGATTTACCCAACGACTATTTCGCTTCGGGCCTCGCTCTCGGCGTGAATTTGCATACGATATGGTTAAGGTTGGGCGAATGAATGCTTTCTAAACACCAGTTTGCACGGTTTCCTGATAGCGACGCCCTGCAACGTCCATCAGGCCGGAAACAAGGATGTCAAGATGATTACGATGACCACGATAAGTTGAATAAAGCGGTCGGAAATAAGTGTTTTCGTCCAGAATATTTATTGGGCATGTCTAAAACCTAATTACGACGTGATTTCAGCGTTCACCTAAACCGTCTTAAAAGCGACGTATTTGGTTTCTTTATATGACTGTATTCACTGTTGTTTCAAAACAATTCACGTTCTATCATCACTAACCTCAAATAATAACCGGCGTATCGCCAGATATATCAACGGTGATATGTCATTTATACTAGAAAGACGCTCGGCGGGAGTAGGACGATTAAAACCTATTCAGAAAGCGAGCATGCGACGAGGAGGGTAAGAGAACCTGTTGCTTTATAGGCCCTCGGTGTTTACACGGTCACAGAAACGCGACGGAAAGCGGTAAAAAAGGCGAACCAAAGGGAAAAGCGCTATTGTGACAGCGACACTACAGCGAGGATAGGAGGGGAGAAGCTTTTAACTGCCATCCAAAAAGGAAGTGAGAAAAAAAACGTACAGCTTCTCTTCATAATCTTCAAACAAACGCTACGGTACAGATGCTCAAGACTAAAAAAATAACCGGACGACCAAAGGGCTCACAAATTCCAACATTAAACGTTGGATTAGAGGAATGTCAGAAACATTATTGGTTCGTGAACGTTATTGTTGCGTAATTTTTACATCGACGCAATTTCTTTTTAATCGACTGGGAACATTGAGCGTGATAATAATATGGGATCATAACGCCGATGATCTGGCTGTCATTTTCCCACGTCTTCGTTATCCACCGTTCATCACATCGTTAACCCCTGAAGCGAAAACAGTTCATCAACGCCGACTTAAAACGTTTCGTTGAAGATTACGTTGGCTCTCATCTTCAAGTTGTCTGACCCAAACAGAAATGACCGCTTTAACAATCATAAACGTAAATAATTTTTTTTAATTACGAGCAGCCTATAGCATCCATCCCAATGCTGATTCGACATCAACAACAAGAAATTCTCACATTCCATGAAATTATGAACCAACTCCGACCGTTAAATTGTGAAGGAATATAATCACACCCGAAAAATTAAATATTTTCCCCCGCGCGGAATCTTCCGTTTAATCAATGGTTATGAAATTCAAATAGGAACCGTTATTAGCTAACTCGCGTCATCACTAAAAATTATTGTAATTAATTCCTCGGACGCCCTCCCAGCATTGTTAACAGCTACCGAATATTTTTCAAAAATATGTAATTCTTCTTCTAGTGTTGGTCGTGACAGTGTTCTTTCCAATGTAAAATAATTTTTCTTGTGTTCAATGTCAATCTGATAATGTAAGTCTGCTCAAATAGAATAGAACCCAAGAAGCCAGAAATGTAATTATGAAGAAAAGCATTTTTGTACATAAGGAGTTGTAGGAGAATACAAGTAAGTAATGCAAAATCGCATTTTCATACGAATTTTAGTAAATTATTTCTTCTTTTTGGTTTTGGTAGGTTATCCCTTGAGTAATCAAACTATGTTTTCATGCAAAAATTCAATCTCTGTTCTTGAAACTTTTCAGCCCGATCGGACCAAATCGGGGAGGGACGGGTAGGGTTCAAAATGTGTTTTTCGAAAAATGTGTTTTCGACATTTTCTGGTACCTAGGCGTGTGAGGTATCATTTAATACTAAATTTTGGACGCTGAATCGATTGGAAGGAGTCTCCGTGCTCCTGGTCGGAGGAATAACCAACCCCTGTGAACGAATTTGTAGCGTTTTTTACGGAACTTTGAGGAAAACCTCCTTCAGCCTACACACGGATCCAAAGCAGCAAATTATAGCAGCAAGAGTATGGGTCAGTCAAAATTCCAGGTGTTTATAAAGGCATTATGAAATTTTGAGTACCTGAGTAACTATGTAACACAATTTTGGAACGGTAGGTGAATCATCAATACTGGTTAATGGCCGTTACTCTATTTCACCGCTACGGGATAAACCACGTTTAACCTGTCAGTTGAACTTGTTGCGAGAGTTTACTGATAATAGAAAAAAGCGGGTAATTATATGCCGGTTGTTGTCTGGAATTGTGAAACAATGATAGAACCTCGGTGTTGATGATGGGGAGGGAGTGTTAGAGCGAGTAGAAAGTTTGGCGCCCGCATGAGTTTTCGACAGCCTCTCCCCCCGCCCTGACGAGACGGTGGAGACGAAAGGGCGAGGGGGATGGTGATGAGGGGATGGTGATGAGGGGATGGCGATGAGGAGGCGGCGAACGGACGGTGGCTCCAGTTCTCGGACCGACACCCGACTGATCGCAGAAGTTAGTTAAAACGAAATAAAAGTAAGTACACACGCATACCTTCTCTCTGGAGAGAATAATCGCACGAACGAAGCTCAAATTCTAAATACTCCGTCATTATCCTATCTGAACAACAAAAACCACTCAGTTCACTCAGTTTCTAACACCAAAATCACGTATTTACACATAAAACACGCCCAGAAAAATATAGAAAATTCCAACACAAAATGTCTCTTTTAACAGTTTTGATTAAATAACAAATTCTGGAATTATTTAATTTTTATTCAATTATGTTAGAGCTCATTCTAAAGTCATAAAACAGTCTTGGATTGAGGTCCAATGAGTTGAAACGATTATCGTACACAACCAGTCACTATTCTTATCTCAACCTTCATCATAATATCCAAGTATTTCCCTTTCTCACACCTTTCCTACAAATAATTAGTTTCAGTAATTTACAAGATAATACAGTTTATATTTAATTATGAGAAAATGAGAGTAAGAGTTAAAAGCGAAGGTAAATAGGATGGTGCTAATAAGATTCAAGATCACAAAGGCGATCAAAATTCAAAACATTTATCAATCACGTTCTGCTGAGCGCAGTTCTGAAAGAGTGGGGGCAAAGAATCCTCAAATTCGTGCATTAATAGGCTCACAATTAAACGATTTGTTTGTGCAGATGTGTTTGACTATTGTACAGACGAGATATGATTTAGTTTTTTTGTTCATTCTATTATCAGCGAATTCACCCTCATGAAGTAAGCGGCATGGCAAGTAGAACTGAAAATACAAGAATCGGCCAAGGTGGTAATTGTGAATATTTTAAGTTCATTTGAGCAATTATTGAAGTGTTTAAACGCAAATCTGATGTTGAAACGCCTCGCCTGAGTTTATGAACAGAAGACACCCTGCATTTCCCAGTACGATGTTTCCAAACAAGTTGAAGAGAAAATAGAGTTATAACCGAGGGAAAATCACAATCGAATTTCATGGCACCCGTAGCATGCAGCGAAAATTCACCGAACAAGAGGAGTTTGATTGGAGAGCGCTACAAAGAGGTGCAGATCATCACTTTCTACCGGCACCTTGCGATTGTTACCGGCGCTGGGCAAAGCGTGGAATGCGGATTTTGTGGAAATTGGTGGTTGGCGCGAACACAATAACTAATCGGTGATTTCACGTAAACTTGTTTGAGTGGTAGATAAGGTGAAGCCTAAAATCATCCGTGACTGAACGAGGCGACATATGGACAGCGAAATTCTCCACAAGAGAGAGTCTGTCAATAATAGGAGATTTACTTCAAATGGACAACAAATTGTCAGTTTTTTTTACGATTCACACTTTGGAGCCTTTAGAATAGACTAAAAAATATATATTTACTGCTTCGCAATCGTGCCTTCCTTCAAATACGATCACCCGAGTTTAGAATAGGCGTCATGTCGTATTAATTCACGAGCTCTGGCTTTCCAAGATGACGTGGATACATTTTAATGTTTTGCAGTGGTTCTGAGGCGACGTCAACTCATCCCGGCAGTAATTAGTTTCGCGAGCTTGATCGTCGTCAGCCGGGGAAGACAGTTACAACCGCTCGTCTGCAACTCGGTGAACGAGCTACATGAGATGAACGCGCAGACGGACTTGGTCTACGTTACAACTCGAGGAAGTGAGTTATTTTACAAGTCAAAACAGCTGACATCGTTCCATCAGTGAAGTGAGATGAGAAGGGGAGTTTATACGGTCACGGATGGCACACAACATCAGCAGTAATTACATACATTTGATATTGTTTATCGTCAAATTTGTATTGTACTTATTTTGTACTGCGACGAGCGAAGCTAGAAGAGTTACATTCAGACTGCGCATGCGTCAAAATGCTGCGAGTCGAACTGAAAATTATTAAATTAAATGATTGGGGATCACCTTCGATGAATTGAATTAGGAAAAAATAATCTTAAAAACATCCAATCTATCGATTGAATTTGTTATTTCTCTCATCTGGAGCGCGAGATCTGAATATATTTTCGGAATTTATTTATTTTATTTAAAAAAATGATTCATTTGTAGCGGAAATGAGGATGTTAATGCTCATTTTTTGTAGCTCGCGTAACCTGAATGATAATTTCACGCGATTAAAATTAACTAATTTCTTTAAAAACTGAGGTACTAATGGATAAGGAGTTCAAGTAACCGAGCAGGGTCTCAGTAATTGAGTAAAGTTGGAAAAAGGGAAGGAAGGGGCTGAATTTCGCAGAATTTCGTTCTTAACATGAACAGAACATAACAGAAAGAATCAGGCCGTAAACCAGCGTCTTAACATTAGAGATACGAAATTGTAAACATTTTTCATTTTCCCCACTTAAAAACGTCATTTTCACCAGTAAATTGTCACAAAAATAAATTTGAATATGTCGTTGGAACGCTCGTATTTTGGGGAAATTTTTACACGAATGAACGCGGGAATTATAATGGGGAATTTTTTTTTCTTTTACCTTTAGTTGACAAGGTTTTTCTGTTTCATTAATTTCCTAAGAATCGGCCGAGTTATTGAATACCAGTACTCAATTATTGGTAACATTGAGGAGCCCATCAGAAGGGAAATTTGACGCTCTTTCTACCGTTGTCCTCAGATTAGAGATTATTTTGTAAATTAATGGAGTTACGGCCGTTTTAGTGACGTCAGGTCGCAAAAACGAAGAAACGCTTAAAACGTGAATTACTCGGAAACGAAGCCACTAAAAAGAAAAGGTCTGAAGACACTTTTTATAGCAAATGAGCTGTAAAATCGGCTGCCAACTATAAATGTTAACTTCTGTGTGACTTCTGTGTGAACTATCAGTGCAGAAATATCGAAAAGAATGACTATGGACAATTCTTAGGTAATTCTTCCTTGCAAAGAACGCTATTACCAGTAATGCTCAGAGGTAGACAAATTTAGTCAAAATTGTTTGAGAAAAACCACTTAGATAAACCAAATGGTGGTTTGGTTTATTTGTACAGAAACATGTGTACAAACTACAGAAAAAAATCGGTTTTTGCAGTTATTTCGACGGTTTTGGGTCATAAAGTTACAGACGAACAATAAATGTATCCTTTCTATCTGCAACTTTTTGACGCGCAATACCGACGAAGCCATCAGTAATCTAAAACTCAAGTCTTTCAAAATGAGCTCACCAAGCGAGGATTCTCCTCGACAAAATAACCGTCCCTCTTGAGTCATTTATTATGTTAAATGTGACATAATATTCCCACCGTGCGGTGTAATCGTTTCCGTCCTGGATGAGAACCTTAGGCGTGAAGACATTACAGAGTTGAAGGGACTTCGCACGTTCGAATTCGGGACATATTCAGTTGCCTCATTGAACGAATCGTTCCCGTTTTTCCACGACGAAATTGATTGAGAGGCAGCGATGAGTTCAAACGATGTGTAACATATAACGCGTAACCGAAACGTGGAAGAAGTCCTTTGCGTGTTTATACTGAGCAAAGAAGCGCCAGATTTTGGGCCGATTTCTGCCAACCCTATAATGAGCGAAAGTTGGGTCTAATAGGAGAATACTGGCTATAAATATTGGAAGGTATCTAGACCGTTCGCGACATGATAAGTACGTAAGAAACACCCTCATTAATATAGAAAATTAACGGCCGTTCAAATTAATTTCGCGTAGATTTTAGATTAAACGCGTGTCTGTTCTATTACACGAGTTATACGAGTAAATGGGAACGAAGCGATAGGCAATCTGAATCATTCATCTTGAGAGAAAAGCTTCTCTTTATCAACCGTTACGAAACATTCTGATAAGAAGTACGATTGATTACGTAGATGTGCTCTTGCCTGGCTCGTGCACTTATTCAAGTCCCAACTAAAGTGTAAACAGTTTTAGTGTTTTCACTATAATTTTCAAAAATGTAGAAAAAAAGCACTACGTAGAAGAGGAGTAAGGTCACGGAAAATATCAAAAATTCCCCGTCAAAATCCGGATCAACCACCGATAGAGGTGGTCAGTGAGCCTCCATGGGCATTGTTAAATGGTGTGATTTTGGGTCAGGCTCGGAGAAAATTTCTTAGGCAATCGTATAGATGAACTGAATCTCCGTTTGATATAAAAACAGCATGAAAATACGGACGTAGAGAAGAGAAGAGAAGAAGCCTAACGCTCAAAACCAAATATTCTCTTTTCAAATTATTTATCTTATTACTGAATCATTTATCTATCATCCTTCATCACCAACGATAGAAAAGGGACATTCTCCCCGAATAGCGAGAAAGCTTATGTGTACAGAAATTTTCAAAATTAATTGTAAAGGGTAGAATTTCCCAAAGAATTTTGCTGTCAAGATTTTCTAAAAAATCTGTAAACCCATTCTCAATGAGCCGCCATTAAACCGATGATAAATTATACACCTTGAATACTGGTTACTGATCGGGATACTGATTAAAATGTTTTAGCGCCAAGTTTGGGGAAAATATAAGTGATAATCCTGTGTTTGTATTAAATTGAAGATCGATATAATGAACCTAACCAAACTTTTTGTAAGTTAAGAAACTTCTGCAAGGGAAAAGAAGAATAGAGAGAAAAAGAAACCAAGTTTGCCCCACAACTATTATCACATATCAATTTAATCTTACGATTTTACCAGAATTTACGAATTTTCTGTAGCAAGTTTTTATCACTCATGACTTGCCAACCTTTAGCAGTAGGAAATGAATCAACATTAATTTTCTGAGCATTCACACCTCAATCCTCTTGTTTGTCAATGTGTTTCAATTAACAACACCTCAAATTTTTGACGTTAATGAATAAACAGAATTGATGGAAATAGTATTGTCAATGTGTAGAATAGTTGTTTAACACACAAAACAGTCGCAATATCAACTCATAAAAATTATATTGATGGGAAGACACCCCCTGTTGTAGAAAGTGTTCATTAAGACATAGTCTCCATTCTCGCATGGATTATCAATGCAAATATTAGGGCAGTCGTAGTTCATTTGAATCAATACTAGTTATGTTCAATTGTGAGGTCATTCTAATTTGTTAACAATCCTATTTTCCAGAGGAGTGCACGTTCGTATTTCAAGGACCGCCCGAATCACAGCTCGACCTGAGAGTTCATTCATTTTCTACTGAAGGGACGTCCAAAAACACCTGCAAAGACCCTCCAGTTCGAGTATTCACATATCATAAAAAGAGCAAATTGAGACAATTCGCTAAAGTGTAAGTGATGTTGGATAAATTACCGGACTCTTCCCCTTCTATTGATGATATTTTTCACACTAAATTGATAATAGTAAAAATAAGTTGTTTGAACAGCTTCAATTTACAGCCTTAAATCACAAAATTAAACAAGAGCGATTGTGTTCAACGCAGAATTTCGAATTTTGTGAGAACAAACGGAAATTATGGGCAAATCGGGCCTCTAAGCGAAGAGCCAATACGAACAAATAACCCGCACGACAACAGGGAAACTCTTAATTTCGAGTGTAACCAGAGAAATGGCCTTTTAATGATCAAATTTAGACGGTTTAATTAGCTGTGCCGTTCGAGGAGAATACAATCCCATTACATCATCCCTAATGTGTTAAAGTGCCCCGCGAAAAATGTTTATTTTGGCAAATTACGTCAAATAGGTCGACATTTTCTCTCTAAATGATGACACGAGTTAAGTGGCGTTCTATACTTGAATCTTTCTAAAATATTATCGACGTTCACAATCGCAATGAAAATCAACCAAAATGAATTCAGGAGTGACCAAGCCAAATAATGAAGGCATAATATACTTAGAACCAACTAATAAATGAATTACATTATTAATAATTACTCAATTCCATAGGAGAAAAGTTATGAACTGATAGAAGGCTATAAGCTTCATTAGTGTCCATGGCTGATAGTCATACTGTTGAGGCAGGACCACAAATACAGAAAAATTTTGGATTTTTAAGCACGCAGGAATTGGTTCTACAGCTCGGACACAAAAGGCCTGAAAAACATTTTTATAGGTTTCATAACCAAGTTTTTTCTAAACACCATTAAATGCCTATATTTCTTACATTTTTCAATATGAGAATATGCTGGCTGTGTAATTTTAGTATGAGAGAGATCGCCAGAAATGTTTGCTAAAAAATGTAAATACTGTTTTTTACTGGGACTAGATGCATGGAATTGTGTATATTCCATGCTCTACTTAAAAGAAACTGGTGGAAACTCATCTTTAAGAAAAACCTACAAAAATTCTTAAACAAATCTATGTTAATCTAAGTGCAAATAGGCGCTAAAAAAAGGAATATTTCACGTTCATTAAAAGTATTTTGGTCATTAATCCGCAAAAATTGAGCCAAATCAAGAAACGGATGACATCTCGAGAAAAACAATGAAAATTCATGTGCCACACATTAGAGTTCATCATCATCCACTATCTGGCATTTTTGGGGTTGCGCGACTTTTCATGCTCGCTGAACCGGAAATAAATTTGCTACTATATATAGTTTGGCAATAAATAGTGTTTTTTTTTTTTTTTCTTTTTCATTTAAACAGAATGCAAGAAAAACACTTGGCTTACCACCTTACGCAGTGGCAAGAAATTCATAGGGGGTGAAAATTGTTTTCTCATATTTTGCAAATGTGTAAATAAATGTTTTCATCAAATGATAGGTTCATTTTACAATGAAGCGAACGTTAAAAGACCGAGATATTATAGTACAATAGGTAAATACATTTTGATATTGTACCTAAATATGCCCCAATTTCTCGGTATTAGGGAAATCTTACTAGGCCGGGATAGAGCATTGAGTAGATGAGATTATGAAACATACTTCTTATACCTACCTATGTGATTTTCTCTCAGACCAACTTTAACCTATTCTATAACTATCCCGTTAGATATATTGATCAACAATTGATTTGTCAAACTAGATTGTGCGCAGAGGACGACGCTGTGA
The DNA here is from genome assembly GCA_019603395.1 of Cyrtorhinus lividipennis. Lineage (NCBI taxonomy): Eukaryota > Metazoa > Arthropoda > Insecta > Hemiptera > Miridae > Cyrtorhinus > Cyrtorhinus lividipennis. The sequence goes on along the minus strand of CM034003.1, from coordinate 5,362,364 downwards.
GAATAATGACGGAGACTAACACCGCCATCGTGACGTCATCTTTGCATTACGGATCGTTTTTCGTCCGAGTTCGTCCTGTGTCGGCATTAACAGCGACGCGATTAAGCGATCCGTCACCACCGAGGATAACCAGAAGAGGGTCAGATTTTTTTCAAAGACGTCGAGCCGACGTGTTCAGGTAAAATGTACATTTTCGGGCTCGCTGAATTTCTTTTAAAAATAATATAAATCTTGATTGAGTCTGTAACACGAACAACGGATTGGATTTGGATCGAAAAACTCCATTAAATCTCCTAGAGAAATGGATAGAATGGAAAATGAGCGCTCCATTTTATAACTCCAAGTAATAAACAAAATGCTGCAAAGTCATTCACATGGGTTGGTTATTCCTCGGACCAGACGCATGGAGACTTATTTCTTCAACATTCCAATCGATTCAGGGTCCAAAATTTAGTGGACAATGATACCCCACACGCCTAGGTACCAGAAATCTCGAAAACACATTCGAAATGGGTAGATACATACCCATTTTGACCCATAACCTCTTCAAATCGTTCTAAGACCCATTTTATTGGATTCAGCGTCCAAAATTTAGAAAAAAATTATACCCCACACGCCTAGAGTGCCAAAAATCTCGAAAATCCATTTTTCGAAATACACATTTTTACCCCTACTCCGCCCAAATTTGGTCCGATCGGGCTGAAAAGTTTTCGAGGAACAACTAGAGCCGGAAATGGTTCCCAGACCAAAATTTAAGATTTTCAGAAAGTTCGAGAAAAATTTTTGGGCCGAAATGGAGAGTTTGACTGTCATGGGATAACCAACAAAAAGTCTCCAACTAGCATAATCAAATCAAAATCATCTCTCACTTCCAGCATAGGTTCACCTCATTCGGAAAACTCTATCTATCATCACCTCTCTATACTCTCTATCAATCAAGACGCTTCAGACAGATCATCCGCTAGAGCCTGGAAAATCAGTCGAACCAACAAAGTTTGGTCACCGTAAAAGCCATTGATTACGACCAGCCTTTGAACAGAACAAGAAACTACGACTGACATCACTTTGCCTCATCAACTTTCAACTACATCACTTCTATCACTGTCTTAGAACTGATCATTACCGCTATTCCGGCCGTTGTTTCAGCGTAAATTTTGGTGACGCTTCTATATTACAGGCACCAATACTAATTCAACCGGAGGCTCTTTAAACACGTTTTATCCAGAAATCAAACAATTATTAGGTTTACCCTAAATGTGGTGTGGAAAAAATTGTCACCCTCATCTGTGGGGAACGGCACTTGTCAACAGCTGTTGTAAAATCAGCCTTCAATCATGAACACATGGTGGAAAAACGTTAAGCAATATTTCAATAGAAGAGTGCAATGCTCAGTAATCTCCAAGAAAGATGGACGTAGTTTGTATTTATTTTAAAATTGTATCTCGTTTATCTTAATTCTCATTATGTTAATTTTTTTCAAAGATTCTTTCGTAACTCGATTTTTGGCGTTATCAGGTTCAACGGGGACTCATCGGAGCTGTCTGACATTGACGGCATGTATCCACCTGGTCTCGAATCTATTGATTTCTTCGGCGCTATCAACCAATTTGAAATACCGCTGAGATTCAGAGCAAAACCCCAAGGTAAACAAATCTGTATGTGGAAACTACCAAGCAGTTTCCACTCCTCAAATACTGAGATCTTGTATTCTATAATGTCAAAGGTTAAAGTATGACTGGCAGCTATCCTGGATATTAGCGAAACTTGATTTTCTATGTTATCTTTTGTTTTCCCCTGTAATATGTGCCTGTGATCCGTTCTTCCTCGCCATTTATACACGTAAATGGCGGGATTATTCGTATTACCCATGAACAGTGTGTTCAATATATACGAACGAACTTTGAGGGTAGAAAATCTTAAGTTAAAGTATTTATTGGCGGCCGATATTCTTCAATTCTATACCTTGAAATCCTGAAGATAAGGGACTAAATATTTATATCAGAGGGGTCGATGGTGGAGGAAGATCGCTCACAAATCCAAGGGCTTATAACACTGGGTGATTCGGCACCGACCCTAATTGCAGCATGAGAATGTAAGATGACATCAAGTGAGTTAGTTATGAGGTGGTTACAAGGAGTCAGATAAGAACAATAATGGAAATCAGAGAATAACTTCTACAATATTGACAGGATGTTGCTCAGCAAAGCGTTGACGCTTTGATATTCCTTTTTCAGGATTCACTCCGAGCTTGTACTTTCCCAACCCTGACAACCCTCATCCAACAGACTCGTACGGAGCTCCTGTTACCGCTGGACCAATTCTGTGGGGTGTCCCTTCAGCCACTTTTCAACCTCAAGTAAGCGTCGCTTCATCCTCAAGCTCAGAATGGATCGGCCAGCATAGCAACGTGAGTCAACAATTGACGGCTAACCACACATCGTCCTCCAGCGGGTTCAAAGGTTATGCAGGAGGGGCGCACGGAACGAGTCAAATATCAATCACGTCGATCCGCCCAATAGAACAGACGACATCCTCGTCGCCAACACGATACACGGAACCGTTAACTAAACCGACAACGTCATTACCACTGTCGTCATCGACGTCAGCCTCAACTACAGAAGGCATCAGCACGACAGAAGAAACGTCAGCCACTACCACCACCACCGAAGGCATCATGACCACCGATGTCCTAGACTTACAAGACAATGAAAAGGTCATCAACGGTACAACAATAATTGTTACAAACACCACATCAATTTCAACTGAAACTGAAAGTATCAATGAAGAGAAAAAACTATTGAGGGCGCAAATAGCTAAGAACAGCCATGGTTTCAAGCCGCTGTTAAAACATTGAACATCAAAACATAAGGACAGCGAGAGTCCAAAACATTGAATACATTGTAATTATTAAAAAAAATAATAAGAGAGCGACCAGGACAGAGATATCCTCATAACTACTATCTTTTTATTGTTGTAAATTAACCAATAAATTCAATTTTAGCTGCTATAATCGCAACTAATTAGAGAGGGTACGAAGGTAATCAAGAAGATAGCGACTTTCCAATTCTGGAAGATGATGTTACAACTATATGAAACATGTCAGTTGAATATTGAAGTCCCCAAAAACCTGAGATAGCGGTTTTTTTTTTTGTTTTTTTCGGAATGGTTAATTTTTAGAAGATGTGATGCAGAGGATAGGCGCAAGCATGGCAAACAATGCAGCTTTGTAAGAATCTGTTGGTACTTTACCTTCGTCTATAGCCTATAGTGGGCAATATTCTCGGCGTAGATAATTCGACTTTTAAACAATGTATATACAAAGATATTTTTAACATAATTTCACTCTACTATATGTAATAATACTGATCATAGGGCGATCTCAACCATTTTTACTGCGTTTCATTAAATCAACGTTTACTTGTATTTAGAGAGATTATTTGACAAAATGAATATTTTCACCTCGATCCCTATTGCCATCATGTAGAATGGGACTTGTATCCTCTGGTGAAACACTTGCATTAGTTTATTGCAGAACAGGAAGTTTCAGACTCGAAACTGTCGGAGTATTAGGAACATACACGGGATGCGGAATACCTACCTTAGTAGCGAGCTCCATGGTAAGCGCGGTTGAATAAGTGGGACAAGGCGTATCAAGCTTACAAAGCGATAGAGCGGACTAATTTGAGACTTTCACTCGTAAAAGCTCCTTCGCTAACAAGCTTTCGGATAATTATCGCAAAGCCCCTAACCTTCGGTAAAGCGGGGCCTGTTTGTCTCTGGGGAATTATTCTCGTCACACCGAACACCCCTCGCGAAAGGGCCTTATACGAGGATTCCGCGAATCAATGCAAAACGGAAAATCGATTTGAAACGCGACCATCGTTCAGGACGAATAAAAGAGGAGAACCCTGATGGCTTGAAGCATAAAGTGGGTTACCTCATGTTGGTCAGTGTTGTTCTAAACTTGAGATGTGACGTAATGTTACATGATTATGTACAAATCACAAAAAAGTTGAAAGAATTGAAGAGAAAAAGGCTGACAACTCTTTCACGGGGATTGGTTATTCCTCGGACCAGGAGCATGGAGACTCAATCCAATTGATTCAGCGTCCAAAATTTAGTGGAAATGATACCCCACACACCTAGGTACTAGAAATATCGAAAACCCACTTTCAAAATAGGTAGGTAGGTACCCATTTTGACCCATAATTTCTTCCGGTGGACGTTAATCGTTCTCATTGGAACCCGCCTCATTGGATTCAGCGTCCAAAATTTAGTCGAAGAGAGTCGGAGAGATTGACTTTCTGCATGAAAACATATCAAGTTGATTATGGAAGGAATAACCAACCAAAGGGAACATTTTTACGAAGACTTGGCTCAGACTCATGATGCCTTGACACAATTACAGTCAACTCACAAATCATAAACTAGGCACCAAATATAGAAAAGTTACAGTAATTACCGCAGATTAACCCACAACAACAAATCAAAATAGATTTGAGATGTTAAATATGAGCTGATGAAGTACCCAAAAATGCATCAGTCGAGTCACAATCGTCCTTGGGCGTTTTATGGGAAAATAACGACCCTACCTTAGTTTCGGGTCGCTAACTAGTTTCATATGTCATGCAGGATGTTATGCACAACGGGAGGCTCGGACTAATAACAGTTAGACATCAACAATTGACAATAATGACTCACCTCTAAACTATTTTTCAGATTATTGACGAATCCAAGTTCGAGGGATCCACTATTCATACGCTCTTTGGTGACACTCCACGTCTCACTGAGTATATCACAGTCGTTAACGATCCAAATTGGTTTCAGCAAGCTCCTGAAAATGTTTAAAATGAGAAGAGATTGAGTGAAATCTTGTAAGAAAGTGGTTCTGAAAAGTCAATTAATTGTGACAAACTCTTCACAAAATTGCAATCTAAAATCCAATGTGAGCATTCATCATTCTACATCAACGATCTTCATATTATTTTGAAACCGAGGAACCTACTTGAAGAACTTGAGCGCTTCTTCGACTTCAGATACTTGTTGGGACTCTATCGTGATGACCACTCTGTACTCCGCATTGTTGATTTTGGGGTAAGAACCGAATACGACTGTTTTCTCGAATTTTTTAGCCGCCTCTGTCAATTGTTGAGAAAAAGCCGACTCAAATACGTTCAAATAAAGTCGACGAACGTAAAACCTGGCGAAAAAAACGATATTATTTATTGATTTATTTATTTATTTATTTATTTATTTATTGATTATTTATTGGATAGAAAAACATTCATCCCAGTATGATACATTCAGGTCAAAATGGCCGAAGTAAAACTTGTTCAGAGCAACCTATAAGAGATCTAAATAGGCAATTAAACTCACGTGACACCTGACGGTACGAAGTAAGTTCCCTGAAGTGAGTTGAATATTGATTTCAAATAGAATGGGATTCCCGGAAAAACGCATACATTTTTCACGGTGACGACGGGAAATCTCCCTGCAGGGACGATACTTCTAGGTAATTCAGTGTAGATTACTGTGGCCGTCTTTGGAATCGTAGCCATCTTGAGGGAGGATTCGTGTTTTCTTCCTGAAGAGAAAAACTAGTGTGAACATTTTTGGTAGAGATGCGAGAAAGCGACATTTTTCCAGCAAAGAATGGTGACGAACGTTATCACACACATATGCCCAAAAGCTTCCAAATTAATATGTAAAATGAATCTTGAGGATGCCATTGCCACCGTTGGAAAACCATCAAACGTCCCAACAAGAAATCACATTTTGAATCCGTCCTAGTTGGTGCATAACGGGCCAAAGTCAAACAATTTTACTTAAATTTGTTTTTCTTTCTTTTTCTTTTGACTGTCACCGCCATATTAATGGCGAGAAAACCAGTAATTTAAATAAAATTTAATCTTGGACGTAGGGCGACCAGGCCAATCTTAAGGAAACCTTGGTTCGCGCCAATCACGACTGATTTCAAAGAATCAATTGTTTATCGGGGTTGTAGAAAACGTAATGCACATCCCCACGGTATCTTAAAGTGTAATATTTCTCATTAATTAAGAAAAGCTATGGTCATTTCATTGAGACATAGTCGAAAACGCAAAAACTCTCCAATATTGTTGTGATTTTCAAATACATTTTCTCGCATAAACAACCAACAAACGCAGAGATGGCAGAGAATGAATGAATATATTCATGATAATTGATCCAGAACTGATCTTATGTGTCCGACATATGAAATTTGGCGAAACATTCCAATTTATTCCATTTGTCAAAAAGTACTACACCGCTGAAGCGGTTTCAAAGAACCTGAATTGTATGCGGAACGATAAGTTGCAAACCCCAGAACTTCCTGAAGTTTTAAGTATAGAGTTAAATGTTTGAAGCAATTTTAAACTAAAATCATCCTTACCGTCAGGATCTTGGTTGAAATAAGACCAATACGAGCGTAGCTCCTCATTTAGGACTAATGTATCTTGAAAAGCCGCAGCAATGCCTTCGTAAGTCATATCATCGTGAGTCGGGCCGATCCCTGTGACAGAAATCCATCTTTACAACAGGGAAAGTACTGTGTGTTCGAATACTATTACTTTAAATTTATTACATCTTTGGTATGGACTCTAGCAGTTCTTTGTGTACTTGATTTTTAAACATCGACATGTATTCACTATATCGAGGACAGGATGGCTGAAACATACCTAATTCTACGATTAGAGGAGCTTACTGAAGTTCAATCGTGATTATGTGAAGCCTCCTGTCCGAAGATATAGTATCCTGACCCTCCCTAGGACCCACGAAAATCTAATCATGAGCATTCCAAATGTATCTTAAAATAACTGAAGGCTGCTCATAACATGAACGAGAATTTTTCTTCTTTGACGCTTGTGGCGGAGTACTACAAACATTCTAACTACACACAAATTTACAAGCACAAGCAAGCGCTATAATGGCGTAATTTACCAGATCCATCCCACTATGAGGATAGCATTGGGCGTTGCATGAGATACAAATAACTTTTGGTTGGTTATTCCTTGAATAATTCAAAATATGTTTTTCGCAAAATAGATTTCGAAATTTTCGGCGATCAAGGCGTGCGGGGTATCATTCTCGACTAAATTTTGGACGCTGAATCCAAAAAGACGGGTCGCGGGACGATTTGCACACACCGGAATAGATTATGGGTCAAATAGATATCCATCGACCTATTTTGAACGTGGGTTTTTGAGATTTCAGGTACCTAGGCGTGTGAGGTATCATTTTCCACTACATTTTGAACGCTGAATCGATTGGAATGAGTCATCATACTCCTGATCCGAGGAATAACCAACCCTGTGAAAGAATGTGCAGTGTTTTTCTTATAGTTTAAATTTTTTGGACATTTTTCTTATAGCAAAAAGAAGCATTTATGGTAAGAATCTTCCTTACAATACAATTTTTCAATACCTACATGCTGTAAAATTATTAAATATGCACTAAAAAAAGTAGAAAATAATTTTCCTATGAGCCTGGCAGAATTTCTGAATAAATTGGTCACATTATGGTAACAGACTTTATAACAATTTCCAATTCTTATAAAACGAAAAACGTTGGGTGCATTTTGTATTATTATTATTATTATTATTATTATTTTCTAAAATTATTTTCTATTATTTTCTTTTTCATTATTTTTTATTATATTAGATCTTGATGTTTGAGTACATGCGCCCAACGTTTTTCGTTTTATAGATGACTATAGATTGCCGATAAATGGTCAAAATTTGAGTTGAAAGATTTTGCGGACAAACAGACAAACAAACAAGAAAGCGGGTTAAGAAAAACGTTTTAAAAATGTAAGTCATTCTAACAAAAATAGCGAAAAAGCGCAATTCTTCTAAGACTCAAAGCAAATTACCACATTTTGACTAAAACTTTGAATTTTGGCTAAATTTATAATGTATTTATGACTTTAATTTTGGGGAATTTTTTCTTCCTATGTTTTCTATGTTTCTATGTTCTATGTTTTCTAATTGTATTCGCATTTTTATGAACCTCTCTGGAGGTTACTATTTGGATGGGTGACCGCTACTCCGATTTCCTGCCGCGAAATATTTACAATCCACTTAAGGCAATGGTGAAGAATGAGTAGCAGATACAATTATCGATTCAATAATTGTTACTGTTACTACAAATTACCAATTTCGGGTTTGCTTACCTCCAGTGGTGATAACACGATCATATTTGACGGAGTATTCGGCCACTTCTTTCGCTATGTCGTCAACAATGTCGGGAACGATTGAAACCTTGCACAGCTTGATGCCTTCGAAATCAGAACATCATTTATTATCAAACACGTAAAATTGAAGAGCCAAAAATACAATGATAAACTGAAAGTTATTATGAATTACAGTGACTTGTTCAACCTGTTGAATTAGGAACGACGTTAAAAATGTTTTGGCTGAACCAATCAAATTTGTACTATTAAAAATGATAGCCACATACCTAGTAGATGTAGTTTTTTAGCCAAGAAATAAATATTTTCATCAGCAACTTGTCCTTTGAGAACTTCATCACCAATCACGACTATTCCAGCGGTTTTGATTTCCATTTTAGCTGAAACATTCAAACAAGACTTGTTCAACGTTCCGTATGAAGCCTCTTTATCGAGTGATTCCGTCGGAATTATGCTTCCGTTAGACGAGGGACGCTCAATTAGAACCATTTTATAGAAACAGTAATCACAACTGCAAATGGGAAACTACCGCAGAGCGCTGACCGAAGTGATCTCGGTTATAAAGGTTAGATAAGGCGAAAAAAAAAATAACTGAGACCAAGGTCAGTCCCAAAATAATCAATTCATTTAGTACAATCATTGAGAGGCGTTGGGGCCGAGATTTTTATTCTCAAATTTTAATCAGGGGCTTTCTGTTTTACCACAGGATTATTTGTACATTTCAATTCAGTTTCATTTCGTTTTGGAAAGAACTGACATTACTTTTGTAGTAAAGATAAGAAATCAAGTGCGTAAGCTGAAACTGAGCTACATGAACTTATTGAGTAATTTAAACAAGAGCTTGCAGCAATTAAAATGCATCTGGCATCTCATAGAAACTAAATAATAAATAGACGATAAATTATAACGGGGAATTTTTACAAAATGTCAAGAATTCCTTCGATTACCTGGGATTTTCCTACGTTTTACTGTCTACTTTAAGGCATTCCTCTACATTCAAATCTTGAACAAACCAATCATCATCATGAACAAACCAAAATCGAATGATTTATAACAGAAGAATCAAATTGAGGAGCGTCTTATGAAAAAATATCTCGTTGTCGGTTTTTCTCAATACCTACTGAAAAATCCAACAATTTGTAGAAATATTTGAATTTGTTTTACTACAATTTGGCTTAGCTAAAGAGCAATTATATAAACCACGGCTGGAATAGCAATACAAATACAAATTTTTAATACACAACAAACCTCATTTTCTTGGAAACCAGAGAAGATGAATATTCACTTGAATAGTTCTAGTAACAAAATGACACCGTACAGCTGTGAATCCATCTTAAGCGAACAAAACGAACAAATAAAAAGATAAAAGCGAGCCGTGACAATGGCAGATAGTAAACTCATACAAGCTATCTTTACCATGTCAATCGCTCTTTATTTATAATTTCATTAATGCCCCTTTTTATTCTACGTGCTAGGTAAAAGGATCGTTTCTCGAATCACCGGGTACTATTTAGTCATCCTATTTCCAATAAAAGGGTTGTTTTAGTCCAGTTGAAACATGATGGGCAAAAAGAGACTCACTAATGATGGATCGACGGACCGATCACGGACAAATGATAAGAATAAGATGTAATTTATTACAATCCTCGATACTGAAGAAAATATGAAAACAAACACTTTTACTATATAAACAGTGATCAATCCCAAATAAGATCATATTTCTGTCTTGAGTGCATTCAATTTTCATATTCTTTCAAATTTGTCATCCGCATTTAATTCTTAAAATGGGATGAGCCATTGAGTCCCTTACGAATGCCCGATTATAGGAGAACGAATTGAGCTGAAGCAACTGATGTGGATTTGAATGTAGCAAGATCAGTCAAGCTGTCATCCAAGGGCCACTTAAAAGAGAAAATAAGTCTAATGGCACACATTTCATCAGCGCCTTTGTGCCACCCAAGAAGGCATAAGAATAATTCCACTTGTGTTATCTAGTATCATTCTACAGGAAAGCGTTCAAGCAATAAGCAATTGAAGCCAAGCTTGATCGAATGATAGTAATTCTGTCACAATGTGTCACAAAACTGTGTTACTAGGAGATACTGTCGCTCCGTAAGTCATTTCCCATGAAGAATTAATTTATACAATACAAGTATAAAGACTAAGTATAAAGCTTCATTGCTCGCGAAAAGTCGTTTTATATTTGCAGATCACACCTTCAATTTTCATACAAACCTCTCACAACGGTACTGGCAGACACAATGCAATGAAATTTGTAGAAATATCTGTAAAAACTGTTCATAAATAGTCTAGGACTCAACATAAAACGCATTTAACAACGCGAATACACAATATCAAACGATAATAAAGCGCGGAGAAAATAATAAAATGGTAAATAATTTAAATTGTGAAAATAGAGGCACACACCGACCGCATATAACCTCTTTTTGGTTATTCGTGTCACTGCAAGAAAAAGTGTGTTGGTAAATGATCTCGCTTAGCTGTCTTGGTTGGACGAAGTGAAGTCAAAACAACACTCAAGAAATTCATTATAGTCATTGATTAGATTGGAATTACACGTTTTGCCAAAATTGGATTCAAGTTAAGCAAAGTTGAAAAATTCTAGTGTATTGTAGTGTACGTATAGTACGCAACAAGAGACCAATGAAGACTAAAATCAACAATGGCAACACTGGGAGAATGATGAGCAGTGCTACCAACAGACTGAACTTCGAATGACGTAAATTATGAATTATGGCGCCTTTAATGGCTGTAATATTGTTAATATCATTTCCTGCCTTTTTTTTTTTTTTTTTTTTTTTTTTTTTTTTTTTTTTTTTTTTTTTTTTTTTTTTTTCCTCACCAATGGTATTGGAACAATTATTGTTATGGAAACAGCTAAGCTCAGCGTAAACTAGAGTGCATAATTGTCAAAATCAGAATAAAGCCAATCCGCCTTGACAGTGGATTTTTGCGACATATCAGAACTCACAGTTAAAATAATGAATTTATTTCCAAGCATTTTTTGACCAATGTGGGAGCGTTTCGATCGATTTTAGTTTATAGGAACATCAGAGCTTAAAGTGAAAAAATATGACATAAACCAAGTTTCTACAACATACAATTTTAGTTGTTTATTAAGTTTATTTATTTTTGTCTATTCAGTATTTTGTAGTGAATAATAAATTCATCAACTGGAATCTGGAAAAAATTTCTTGGTGAGAAAATGCGTCACTGTTTTTATCTGAACCCACAGTTGATGCTAATGACGAACCGTTCTTTTCCAAAAAAATGCTTTGTGCTTCCTTTGTCTTCCATTTCTTCTCTCTGCTCAGCGCACTCAATGCAAGATATTCCTTATTGAAATGGCGTCATTTTTAAATTTTTTTGAGTACCTATTGAAGAAATATAGTTTATTAACAATGGAACCATACAAAACAATTTGGAAACAAATCGTTGCATTTTTGTGCTAATTTTGTCAGCTGTTTTTCACGCATTTCCCCAAACTTTCCAAAGGTCTACTTGCTTAGGGAATTCTTAATAGCTGATTGTTGTCCTTTTTGTTGTCCGCCATTAAAAACAACCATAAACTGCTCAGTAAAGCATGTTGGAAGGGACACCTGCGAGCTGGGAATAATTTTAACACATGGCAGGAATGCTCTGAAGCTATACATAATAGCCAATTTGATACTGAATCTGAAGGAAAACACTCAGATGAACACACTAGAAATACTAAAAGACCCATTGAGGCGCTTTCCTGGAAGCTGGATGACTCGAGAAATACGTCATCACCGGTGAAAACCCGGGGCTCCTTTTGCTATGGCACACCACCAGGGCTACACAACATAAACGCAACCACCTCAACGTTGTTATCAGGTTATCGGAAGCGCGCTTTCACAGGTTCACTGTACACAAATTTACACTGTACACATACCACGAACCTCGGTAATGAGTATAGATGGATATGCTGAAAAAGTATTAAAGATGGATAAAGGATTCTAGACGAGAGAAATGATATTCTGAAGAAGTTTTCTGTGAATATTATCTCGTACTTGTAACATGTCGAACGTTATAAAAGCAATCGAACGAGCAACTGTGCATCGAATTTGCTCTGGCCAGGTACGATGCTCTTAAATTATCATTCGTGGTTTAATGTAGGTATTTGGAAGCAGATAGATATATTTAGTTACAAGCCCATGGTTGAACTTGGCTGTATGATATAGTATAGATTTCTTGCTTGCTCATTTTGATGCTGATTGGGGCTGGTTGAGCCAGCCAATTTTGGCATAAAAATTACAATTTAGAAGAAGCTTTACAAAAAGAAGCCTAGACCCAATCCAGGCCTTGTGGATTGAAGGAAACAGCACTTTTGAACCTCTGAACTCTATTCCAACAGGTCGTCCTAAGCTTAGCAGTTGCTGTCAAAGAACTGGTTGAAAACGCTATCGACGCTGGAGCGACTACAGTGGAAATAAAATTGAAAGAATATGGTTCTGAAATCATTGAAGTATCGGACAACGGCCATGGAGTTCATCCGGACAATTTCGAAGGCCTGAGTGAGACATTTCTACTTTTTGCTTGAATTTCTTGTTACTGTGTTTGAAGAATTCGCCTACGTTAGAGTTTCATCACCGATGTCTTTCAGCATTGAAGCACCACACTTCCAAATTGAGAGATTTTTCGGATTTACCTGGAGTGGATACGTTCGGTTTTCGAGGAGAAGCCCTCAGTTCACTCTGCGCCCTGAGCGAATTGACTGTCTCGACGAGGCACATGTCACAAGAATGCGGATCAAATTTGACTTTTGACAGAAATGGTCGTATCATTACCAACGCCTTCTGCGCTCGACAGGTACCTACCAAATTCATTGGTGACAATATTATTTTGAATTTTTTCTCACATTACATACCTCAAATTTCTCAGGTCGGCACCACAGTTTCGTTACTTAACATCTTCAGCACTCTACCAGTTCGACATAAAGAGTTTCACCGCAATATGAAGAAAGAGTTTAACAAAATGCTACAACTTCTCTATGCTTACTGCTTAGTTTCAGTCGGTGTGAGGTATTTAATCAGGTTTTATCATAAGCCATCCTTTCTTATGCTATTCACATAATAATAGTTTTATCCTCAAATGACTATAATATATTTGCTTCGTAGAATTTCTTGCTCCAACCAAACTAAGAAGGGGAACAGAACTGTTGTCCTAGCAACTCAAGGCAATCTGACTGTAAAGGAAAATGTGTCCAGTGTTTTTGGCTCGAAGCAGGTGAGTTGACTTCCATGATATACTTTGTTAAGTATGAAGTATATTTAGATCTTAGTCGACTAGGAACGGATTCGAGGAAGTAAAATTATGAGGAATTTGAGCGCAAATATACAAAGGTACTCAGCAACTCAGGGGCCATTTCCAGTCGTTGCTTCACAAGCTCTGGGAGCTCAAAGCTCAAAGCTTCGGGAGTAGTTTACACTTGATGACGTCATAAGGCGTGGCTTTCACTTCCTGTGCGTGGTGCATTCACTGCCTGTTTGAGGGATGGGTGGCATAAATGAAACTTGTGGCAGAGATACTAAGTAAGCTGGCAGCGTGAACTGTAGTAACTAAAGGGGAGGATACTCAAATTCAATGGTGAAGATAGTCTGTATACGTCTTGTGCCGTTGCACCTGTTATCACTGCTTGCTGCTTGTCCATGTGGCCACTTATCAGAATTATGGCTGATCTTTAAGCAGATCTAACCAACTCTACGGAGGCAGCTCATAGCTGGGTTTAGATTGCTACAATGCACCAGCTGCTCTTGTCTGTTTTATGGCCTATAGGACCATACCTTCTCTAGCTTTACCCTGAATAAGCAAGTATTATACGTCTGTGGGCATGTGGAAACTTCAAAGAGAAAATAGTCGATTCTATTACACTGAAAAACCTCCGTCGCACATTATATCACCATTCTGGCGTTTGCTTCCCAATGAACTGATTGTCATACAAGTATGTTTGTATTCTTTCAGTTGTCAAGCCTAATAGAGTTGAAAACTGTTATCCCTCCGCCAGAAACTTTGGAAGACCTGAAATTGTCTGAAGAAGCGTGCTCTCTCTTCACATTGGATGGTCTGGTTTCATCGTGTGCCCACGGTTCAGGAAGAGGAGCTCCTGACCGTCAATTTTATTTTATCAATTCTCGCCCCTGCGAACCGGCAAAAGTATCTATACTTATTCAAGTATACGTGGTTTCATCGCTTACATCGAAAATTTCTCTCATTTTAGTTTTATTAAAAAGTAATTGTAATTTTCAGATTTCAAAGGTAGTCAACGAAGTCTATCATCAGTATAATCTCCACCAATATCCTTTCGTATTTTTGAACATCTTAGTTGCCAAAGAAGCTGTCGATATTAATGTCACACCGGACAAAAGGCAAATTTTCCTCGATAATGAAAAACTGTTGATTGCTGTCGTGAAAGTGTGTGAATCTTACGTTCTACTCATGGCTAAATTGATCGTAGGAGCTTCACGTTTTAGGAAAATTTCAATTTTTGAACTTTCCAGGCTTCTTTGGAGAATGTGTATAAATCGATACCATCTACCTTCGCTCTCAACAATGTTCCTGTCAAGACGTCGTCACCAGCGTCTCAAAAAACGTGTCTCAAGCCGAACTTGTCCATTTTCAGTCAGTGGAAATCGAAAAATGATTCCAATAAGAGACCATTGGAAGACACCGAGGAAGTGAGCACTGCTAAAGGTCCAGTACACAATTTGATTATTGAATAAAATCGCCCCTGCATCTCTTTGTTTTCTTGACGTTCCAATGTTCTTTTAGTGTTGAAAATGAGTAGTCATCCTCGGCAAGAAACTCTAACAGGATACTTGACGAAAATTACCTCGACGCATGACTCCGAAAAATTTCCCATTGGCCTCGAGTCGTCGAAGGTGGAAATTGTAGAGACAAGTGTTAAAAGGGAAATCGAGGAACTGCCCAAAGGCGAAGAACATGAGGAAATGGATCAAAATGTTGTCAATGTTGAAATGCAATCTCCACATGAGTATGTGAAAGAGGAGAATGTTGAAGCTCATCCTCAAGGTAAGTTGAGTTTTTTGTTTGGTTATTCCTTGAATAATCAACGTATATTTCAAGCAAAAAGTCAATCTCTCCGATTTGGCCCAAAAATGGTTTTCAAAAAGGGTTTGGTTATTCCTCGAACCAGGCACCGTACTTCACACACCTAATTCACTAATTTTTTTCCTAAATCTTTGTGACGCCACATGTGCGCCATGGCTTGTTTGGCTAAATTATTGTAACATGACGTGTGTGTACGAGCTTGTTTTGTCAAATTTATGTGATGCAACTTGTGTCATTATTTTGCTTGACGTAAATATTGTGACGCAACATATGTTTCACTTTATCACTTGTTTTACCAATAGAAGTCTGTCTGAATAATGTGACGCGATGTACGATGTAGTCAACTAATAAGTAGTAGTTAGTTATTGTAACATGACATTTGGCCTAGTTTATGTAACGCAACGTGTGCGTCGTGGCTTTTTATCCAATTGTATGTGACCCAACATGTGCGTCATTGCTTGTTTAGCTTAGTTTATGAAACGCAACGTGTGCTTCTTGGCTTTTTAGCCTAATTTATGTGACGCAGCATGTGCAATTTGACCTATAATCGTACCTACTTCACGGCTATCTGAAGTAAATACGCTGCTAATTCTTGCACAGTGGTTGGTTGTTCCTTGGAAGAAGAAGTTGAGAAAGCCGTTACTGCGGGGTTTCTGTGACCCATTCCAATCGATTCAGCATCCAAAATTTAATGGAAAATGATACCCCTTACGACATTTGCTTATTTTGATCTAGAACCTTGAAACGTCCAGAAAAACATTTTGGGCCGATTCAGAGAGATTGACTTTTTGCATGAAAACACTGGTTGATTATTCAAGGAATAGCCAGGATGGAAAATGGATTTTTCGAGGCTTTTGCTGATCTAGGCGTGTGGGGTAGCATTTTCCATAAAAATTTGGACGCTAAAATGATTGGAATGCGTCTTCATGCGCCTGGTACAAAAAATAACTAACTCCTGTAAACTTTTTTTTTTTTTTTTTTTAAATTTTATAGCACATGAAAATTTGTTTTGATGCATCGTTGATCAGTCTGTAGAGAATATATTGTCAGAAAGACAAATTTTGTTGGAATTTTGAGAAACTTTTGAATGTGTTTACCGTTATAGCCCCAAACATTTGCGTTGCAGAAGAGGATGACTGCAAACACAATTCAGAATCGTCTATTCAAACATCCCTATCGATGGACTTACACAGCGATTCGCTCAACGTGGAACTGACCAGCTCAATTCTACACGAAGATCCTGAACCTGACATATTGGATGAGGACAAGCCGTGTGTTTCTGAGTCTATATCGGACCCACCAAAAGACTCTGGAGAGTCTCAGAAACATGTTATTTACGATTCTTACGTTGAACGAGGTAAAGTAAAAATCAGATCTGAACTGTGCTCCATTTCTGACCTAATTTATTCGAGTTTTTATGGTATAAATGGTATAAAACCGTGGAAAAATTGGGATAAATAGTTGAGTTTCTAAACGAGCCTATGCTATGTCTCACAAATAATTAGCAAATACTTATAATCTAATAGATAAGTAAAAACCAATGAGCTCCTTTATACAGAGTATAGTCCCCACTCACTCATTACATGAGTATCCTCATATGAAACTACGATACTACTCACGAATATTTTGATAGTTTTTGCGTTAAATTGTACACTTCATACTCATTCCAGATAAGAAATACGTCGTCGTACCGCATGATATTTCATTTGTTCAGTCCGCTTGTAGTCAAAGAGTTCAACGAGACGAGAAAATTGAAAAAATTGTATTCAGAGCCACTATCGACCCCTCTAAAAATGACCAAGCCGAAAATGAACTTCGAAGGGAAATTTCAAAAGACAAATTCCAACAAGTGAGTTCTGCAAAAAAGAGGCTTCTAAATATCGCTTGTGTTAGGCCATGCAACTAGCATCTGTCTTACCGGACATATTGTGTGAATATTCTGTGAATATTGTGTTTCAGATGGAGATCATTGGGCAGTTCAATTTGGGGTTCATCATTGCCAAATTAGACAAGGACCTCTTCATTATTGATCAGCATGCATCGGACGAGAAATACAATTTTGAGACTTTACAGAAAACCACCGTGATTCGCAATCAAAAACTCGTCGTGTGAGTAATTTATGTGTAATTTTGATTCAAGTCGAACCATGTCGTTTAGGCTGTTCTGTAATTCCACGCAGTTTTCTGAAATCTACAAGCATCTCCAGCCAATACTCGTAATTTGGATTTTTATTGCGTCCCTTAAGGAGTTCATTCTGATAAAATTGACAAAAATTCAAAAATATGTTCAAATTTTGACAAATATAGATTTGAATTAAAACTCGGGTTTTATAGCAAAATCGTGCTCTTCAAAAAATAAAAATTGATAAATCATTGGAACGGGGTGGGATAGGTTTGGGTAATTCTTAATCTATTTCTAGTTTTTAGTATTTATTTCATTTTTATACAAACCGTTTTATATGAAGAGAATAATTTTTCATTTATCCAAATTTTGGAAACGTGCGGGCAAAATCTCGTCTCAGATCATACAACTTGAGCTAATCAGATAATTTGATAACTGCTCAGAAATGAGCAATCCCTTTCGCTTCCATGGAATAATATGTCACTTTTTGAAACTTGTTTCATTTGTCATTTTGGTAGCCCGCAAGCATTGGAATTGACAGCCGCGAATGAAAGCGTTTTAATGGATAACATGGAAGTTTTCAAGAAAAATGGATTCGAATTCATTATTGACGCCGATGGTGAGGGCTTTATATGAAATCAAACTTCTCAGACAAATCGTTTTACATTTCCGTCATGAATTTTTATTTATAATTTTGTTTCTGACAATTTCAGCTCCACCGACTCGAAAGGTGTCAATGACCGCTGTACCTTTGAGCGTGAATCGGGTATTTGGAAAAGAAGACGTCGACGAGCTCTTATTCATGTTGCAGGTAGATTTTGGATTCTATTGCTCTAGGCTGGTAGGAATCGCGTTTCACAGTTCATAGATCAATATTGTCCTTTTCGTCATAAACGAAGTTCTACTTTGATTTTTTCGACGCATCTCGTCTCTTTCAGCTTCACGCCAAGGCGGCTTGCAACTCTGGAATGGAGATGGCGGCCATTTTACATAAGCAGTTCACGTAGTACGCTCTTCCAAAGTAGACATTAACTCATTTCGAGGTTTTCACGGCCTATAAGCCAACTTTAATAATGTTGAATATGCGCTGAGAGGCAATGAATATCCACTGCGTTGATGCTGAATGAAATTTCTCAAATCCCAATGCTACAAAAGTCGTAAACCTTTGATTTATTAGCTGTAAAACAACTCCTACAAAAAGCCAACTTTTCAAAAGATTTGAACTTGTGACCACCATGACCTCCAAAACAGTCAAAAATCACGTTCCGCAACATCAGCGGAGCCCTCAAATCAAATCAATCACTCACTTCGTTGGTGACAGTCGCTCCACAATGAACATGAACATTTTGTACGTAAGGTAAATGTACGCCCAGAAAAGCATTAATTTGGAAATCGTGCAGAAAATTGGAGTAGGATTGTTGGGGCACGGCTTTGCTGCAACGGAACAATTTAAGCAAAACGGTGTCCAAATTAATGATTTCATCATTCACGTTTTGCCCTGATACGTATAATCAAGATATATTATTTTCTTCTTAAGTTATTGTGTTTCTTTGGAGCCTGTCATGGTTCGTAGTAGTCTTATTGACATTACTGAACGGAAATAGATTTATTCACATTCTATTTTCTACGTCGCTTGTCGCTGGTCTCAAAGACTTGAGTTCATAGAAATGCTGCAAAGTAGAGTAGATGAATAACTTCGGGAAGAAATCGAGTATTTGGGAGTTGATACCTTTAATAAATTAATACTGACTAAACCGACTTGGCCCTAAGTAAAGTGGAGTTGTTGTGCGTGGAGTAATGTGCAATGCGATACTACAACGGGGTTGATTTATGTGTCTTCTGCGTGTTAAAAGTTAGAAAGACCCCAGATGTGTATTTCCCACCACGACCCAGTGTCATGAGATTATTACTACTCCGTTGATATGAACGCGCGTTACATGTGTTTACTTAACTACCTACTTTGTAACTTTGATTTCTATAATTCAGTTTCAATATGTCAAGTTCTTAATTTGATTAAAGCCTTAATTTTGAGAAGGTTTATTCATCACAATTTAATCAAATTAAGAAAATGGTTGCCTAGCCCCTTCGACTACTTGAAGCAAATACTGCTCATAGGTTTTCAAATTATTACCAAACATATGTTTCTTGCGTTTTAGAAAAAAAAAAAAAAAAAATGCAAAGTCTTGATGACGTAGCGTAAATTGCTCTGGCTACCGATTGTAATAATTCCAACCTTTATTTTGACTTCCTAAAAAGTGACTTCAATGAAAGTCATTGAGTTTTGGCTCAGCACATACTCTAACTTTTCCCCCCTCTGATTAGAATTGCACCAAGTTAAAAACTTATTAGCAATATTTGTGTGACTTATGTTAACATTTTCAGCTAAGATACATTGCGTAGCTTATAATGGGCTTGAATGGGCAGCTGCTTGAAGCCTGATGGTTTTGTTTACTGTCTCGACTTGTAGGTAATGGTGTACCCAGTCGTTTTGGTTGGTTATTCCTTGAATAATCAACCTATGTTTTCATGCAAAAGGTCAACCTCTCCGATTCGGCTCAAAATTTTTTTCTGGACGTTTCAAGGTGTCTAGATCAAAAAAGGTCAATGTCCGTCCGCCGTCCACGCCGTTTTTGGTAGTAGAAAATTTTCTAAAAATCTGAAATTTGGGTCAGGGGTCTGATACCGGCCTAGGACGATCCTCCGAACTTTTCAGCCCGATCGGACCAAATTTGGGCGGGGTAGGGGTCAAAATGTGTTTTTTGAAAAATGGATTTTCGAGATTTTGGGTGATCTAGGCGAGTGGGGTATCATTTTCCACTAAATTTTGGACGCTGAATTCAATGAAATGGGTCCCAGAAAGATCGGCACCCACAGGAAGAAGTTATGGGTTAAATTGGGTATATACTACTCATTTTAAATATTAGTTGGGGTGTGTGGGGTATCATTTTCCACTAATCATGGACACTGAATCGATTGGAATGGGTCTGGGACCCGCCGCACCCACCGTTTCCCCCATTTCCCCCATGTTTTTAAATTAGTTTCCATGCGCCTGACGAATAACCAACCCCTGTGTAAGAATTTGCAGCGTTTTTGAATTACCACGGAGCGTTCGTGATGCACCTAATTACCGCATTATGGAATCTCTGTATCATGTCTCGATTGGTTTGAGCTGTGCCCCACAACTGCACTATTGATGTCCAGACTGGTTTTAGGACTTGCTTGTACAGGATCATCTTGCTGTGGACGGTCAAATTTGATTGTCGCCCCATTATCCAGTACATTTTTCTGAATTTGAGTGCCAGTTCTTCCTTTTTCATTTTTACGTGGGCATAGCCTATCTGCCGCTAGAGTTTAGTCATGATGGTTTTTCCATTTATTACCAATTGGCTCGTGAGGGTGCATGTTGGTTTAATGCTATCTTTATATATGCCGTAGGTCTAGATAGTTTGGCACTTTTCAAAAGTGCATAACGCTTAATTCTTGGATCTTACGGCTATTTCCACGTAAGTAACTACTGATGGAATGAAATCAAGAGCTTTCGGTTATAAACCCATCGCAGGCTAGAGGACGCTAACACATTGGTGTGCTTTCTGCTAGTTGTCTTATGATTTCCTTCAGGATTGAGCCAGGTGCAGAATGTCAAAGGCTTTGTTTTCTATGTAGGCAACCATCAGATTCATGCCATGTTGGACTGGGGAACATTTTTTAGAACCAGTTTCCACCGCTTAAAGGCATTTCCTTCATTTCAACCCTCATTGCTACCAACCTTGTTCCCCCAATACCACTCCAACCTTCATAAAATGTCTGAATTTGTTTCAAGGACGCTGACGGCAAAGATTTGCATTGCCGGCCATCAGGTGTGAGAGCCATGTTTGCATCAAGAGCGTGTCGGAAATCAGTCATGATCGGAACAGCTCTTGACCATCGGGAAATGAAAAAGTTGGTTACTCAAATGGGCACCATCGAACATCCTTGGGTGAGTTGGTAATTTCATTTTTAATTCTTCATTATTTTATTTACTAATCGCAATTGACGTTGGTTATTGATTTTTTCAGAATTGTCCTCACGGCCGCCCAACAATGAGGCACTTGGTAAACGTCGACCTCGTGAAAAAGATTTGATCATGTGAATGTTCGAAACTGTTGGGAGGAATTTGTCGTCCTATTTTGTCGACGATGAGAACATACTTTGCGGAAATTTGTTAATATATATTCATGCTCACGTACTTTTAAGTGGAGAAATCATGAACTGATGAAATAAAGTTAAAACCTTTTAGATAATATTTCCTTTTTCAGCCGCATCTTCCATTTTAGCGAGTCGTTTTCTAGAATTTTACTTGTTATTAGCCCAGAATGACTACTACTCGATGCTCTTAACGACAAATGTTGTAAATTTTAAAAGAAAATTAAATATTATTTAACTTTGAGAAATCGTAGTTTATCCCGTTGACATTGTTGTTCCCAGTATTAACTGAACAAGTCAACGACTGATAACCTACGTCTTGCGGAGGTTGCATTTTTTCCTCACAAAGGATTTTTATAACAATGAGAATCAGTAAATAATCGTGACTCGTTGTCGTAAAAAAGGGTTGATGAACTCACGATTGCTCACTCATTCCTGATAGTGAAATATTTCTCAGGCCTACACCACTGGACTATAAACCTATGTTTGTAATAATTTTGTACTACACTAATAAATTAGTATTTTTCCCATTAAAATTTGAATTTATTTTGAAGGTTATCCTTAAATTGAAACGGACGCTCAACCAGAAGACCACGTCATGAGATGCTGTACGAAATTCCTCTCGAGTTATATCATAAATTTACCTTGAATTGAATTGTACAGTAATTTTACTTGCCAAGTGTTTCAAACTTGACTTAGGTCGAAACCATCCCGTGACACCCCCGGATATTTAGGGCGCGCCAAAAATGAGGACGATCCGTTAGAGGAGGGATCCTGGGAACCAGTATTCACCGTTAGAGCGTAGGGTACCTGGTTTCACGTGGGGGCTGGTGGCCGGGGGTTATGATAAATCCTTCTGGCTCGTATAATTCCGACTTCACGATATTCGATTAAAAATAAGGAAAAAAGTTCCTTTTTTAGTATTAGCAAAAAATTGATGAAACTCTGGCCTCTTCGGTAGGCATGAAGCATTGGCAACTTTCAGTAACCTTATCTTTTGGCGAACATTATCGTATTCAATGTTCATGATTACACGTAAGCTATGAAATCAGTGACTGTAATCGCTGGATCTATTCTTGTATTTGTGATCCGTTGGTTATAGGAGCTCTTCATTTTCTCAACTTGTTGCCAATAAGATCTCAGGCTGATCACTTTTTTATCGTATGGTCTCAAAAGTGATCATGTTTTAGTCGTCGGCGGATGTTTTGCCGAACTGTAACTATATTCATTTTGTGTTGCATGATGAGGGGAAACATCTGCCTGAAGTGTGCCATCTCAACCCACCGCTGAAGTTGAAAACGCGTGTTAAGTAATTTATCGATTTTCGTATAACATTTCAAGAGATTGCTTAGGAGAACCTGACAAATTACGATGTTCCAGAAATATAAATAAAATAATAATAATCGGCCAAAAGTTCAATTCTCCGATTTGGCAACAACCGCTTAGGATTGAACGCAGTGCAGTTTAAGTAAATTCACGTGAACGTTTTTTGACGTGCCGCAAGTTGTTGATATTGTCATGAATAGATTGTTGACGCCCTTGAACTTGAAAGGAAATTACGGAGAATTGTCCGCGAAAAAACGTAATGACAGTCGGCATAACACGGTCTGTTGGATGGACAAGGGCTGTCAGGGCCGCGTTCTGGGAACCGTCTTTTCGTGACTGGCCCAAAGGCCGTGCGAGTGTTGGTCGACAAATAAACGGAGCTCATCAAAGGGCGATGACGCCTAGGAGTTGGTCAAGGTTGGATGGAAAATCATCGGATATTGATCAAGTTGCGGTTTCGCTTTTGCCAAAACGAATACAAGCTCGAAAGACTTCCATTTTCCGGTAGTACTTGTGAGACCGAATTCTGGCCGTCCGGGAAAAAAAGGAGAACAACGGGAGCGCTGACTGCAGCAGATCCTGACTGGCCTATGATAGCTTGAGGAAAAATAACAGTGAGCTTTGGGATTAGATGTCTCATCAAAACCGAAGCTCACAAGTAGTGGAGGCGCCGGGTATATTGTTGAAACATTTTTTGGGTGTTAGTAGTTGAAAGTTGTGTCCAGAAACGACCGATCATTTTTTTGAATTGACCTTGGGTGAAAATTTATTTTCGTCTCTTATTTATTTTTCAACCTTAAGACCAGCTGTGGGACCAACTGCTTCGACCAGGGTGGATTGTGAGACCGAATTCTGGCCGTCTGGGAAAAAAAGGAGAACAACGGGAGCGCTGACTTCAGCAGATCCGAACCGCGGGAAGTGCCACCGTCTCCCACCTCCGGTGAAGAATCCGATCCCCACCATCGCGCCGGAAAATCAAAAGTTCCTGAAAAACCTCCGGCGGATTTTTGATCATTCTCGTCGACATCGTCCCGGAATCAGCAGAGCTCCTGGCCTGAGCACTGTCCTGCGCTGAGACCCAGCCACCTCAACGCAGCCCGAACACCAACACGAACCACTCCAAGGTACCAGTGCATTCGGCATATATATGTAAAGTCATATCAAACTCCCGACAAGTTAATAAACCTGTTTTATTCTTGGTTTGATTTTGGTTTGTGCGAACCTGGAGTCCTTTTGGTGTTGCAGGGTTTTTAAAACTTTTATCGGGGCTTAAGAATTTCGGGGATTCTGGATAAGTCCCGTCCTGACTGGCCTATGATAGCTTGGCCAGTCCTAGGGAAAAATAACAGTGAGCTTTGGGATTAGATGTCTCATCGAAACCGAAGCTCACAGTACTTCTTGAGTCTGTTATCAGTAGTTGAGTATTGGACTATCTGACCAAAGTTGATGCAAAAAACGCAGAAAATTGCCCCTTGATGGTCCATCTTTCTACATTAATCTTGTTTTCTTATAGGAAAGCGAATTTTATAGCGCGCAAACTTGCAAAATACCCATTTACTCCATTGCAGCCTTTCATTTGCAGCAATCGGGCTGATTGTACTGTATCCAACGTAGACAAACACAAGAGTTATACCTTACTTCTTACAAACGTTGAAAAATGTGTTGCAAGAGTCCCCATAATAGGCCCTTATCCAACATTTTCATATTGGATCATAAGAAAAATCCTATTCATACGAAAAATGTTTGACCAACTGATGCTGATCTTTTGTCATTTACTCATTTTGTATTACCAATGTTGGTATCGTATCAAAATACCAATATTTACGATACATTGAATGCGACAATATCGATGAACAATATCACCAATTCATCATCGATATATTGATGCTGTGGAATTACCACAATATGTGCTCCAGCAGCTTACAGAGCGTTGGCTTCTTAGACCTGAAAGAGGCGCCCATGAACTTGAAGAGTTCCCTCATTTGCAGGCTTAGGATGATGGACAGCATCAATAGAACCATTGATTTGACACCTTCCTCCATCATCTCGACAGTTGGCAGCTGAACTGATAGAAATTCGCCCAATCACTGCCGGGGCCTCGAGACCTTTTCTTCGTTTAGTTGTTTCATTTTTTTCCCCCTGTCTCGCGCCATAATTTAACGCCGAAGTTGATTAGTGGCCAGAACCTCATTAAACTTCGTGAGACGGTAAAACTACAAATTGTTCGTAACGCATTGTGAGTTCTTCTTGTGGAGGAATTAACGTGCATCGTGCTCTGTAGGTGGACGGCACTTGTGCTGCTGATTCGCTTTAAGGAAAGTTGCTTCCAATAAATTGCTATAAATAAATTGACGGATAGGCAGCCGAACTAGCTGGTTTTACGGTGGGCATACGTACGTATAAGAGGATAAATCTGATGTGGTAGATGATGAATATGGCAAAGACTTTTCATTTTTAGAGTCATTCCCACCTAAAGCAGTCAAATTGACCTTAGTTGGGTGAACTCTTATCATTTTATCAGGCTCCATCGTGCCTGAATCATACCCACCATATTGATGAGCCTTTTCTGACCGCAGAGTACTGTTAACGACCTTTGTGTAACCAAGAACGTCTGGACCATAATCTCTATTTACCCAATGTAAACTCGACCGTTTTATTCCACGTTTTATTGCACGAAGAAGAAAGCGTACCGTTTGCTAAAGCGTCGACGGTGATAAATTTTCCGAGGAGCTAGTTGGCGTTTTGTCGGAGATCGGCCTCGAAAAAGTTCATTGTCATTGGAGGCAATGACATTATCTCCTAATACGCAGCTGCGTCGGTAGAGTTGGAAGTAGTACGAGACACTTCTACCTCGCTGGTGAATTTTTTAGGTATTTTCAACCTCGATCAGGATGCACAAAGATTTAGAGTGAAAAAACACATACAATATGGTGTTTTCCTAGTACAAGAGATGAGATGATATTGGCCCATGGCCTTATAGGTCACAACCTGAATAGATGCTGAAATTCACTCATAAATACAATTTGGTATAAAACGTACAAAATGCGATGGCTTTGCCCAAAACTACTTCCACTCTCTTCCGCAAATAATCTTGAATAATAACATGAATAATAAGTTTTTTTAGTAAAAAAAACTGCCTCCTGGCAGACCCTGGAGTATATTTCGAGGTCTGCCATGGCCTTATCGATCCGTGGAAGCTTCGCGAAGTCCTTTCGCTGAACTGAGGGCTCAAGGTCCGCCGTGTTGTCAGGGTCAGGAACTCATGAAATACTAAAAAAGTCGTCGCAGTTGCGATTTCGGTCGATATAAATACATAATCGATCGACACGTCCTAGTATTGAGGTTAACGAACTAGTCGAAGGTCGTTCCAATTTAAGTCAGAGCCTGGTGAACAGGGCCTTTAGTGATTGGCGAGCTCTAAGATTTGATCAGCTGATTTATCACCATCAGCCGATGATCCGAGAACTTATCACGTATTACCCTTTGGAATAACTCATCAGCAATACGCTGTACCACCATGGCGGTTCACAGTACGTTGGGCTATTGTTGGCTCAATCCAAGCTAATTTGACTGAAATTGCTTGATTGTGCAGCACCACCGACTAGGAACCTTGGTTAGTAACACATTCTGTCCAATCCAATTTCATTTAAACTCAGGCAGCTTCTACGACGTTTCATTTACATCAACAAATTTTCGCAACCAATAGTTCAGATGGCCACCTAATTTTTAAACCCAGTTTCAACCCATTACAACCGGTGCGGACAGATTAAGTTAAGAAGTAGGGGTGGGCATAGATGACAATATGTTTTTGAAAAATTTATTTTCCAAAGGAAAATGTGTAAAGTGTGCAGGGCTGTGAGGGCTACGTTCACTGAGTGAAAGTGATACCCTACCTAGATCTTCAAAAATCTTCAAAGCCAGTACTCAAAATATCCCTTTGTACCCATACCCACATCCACAAGTGCACCAATCGGCCCTTGGCCCATTCGAATGGGTTTTGTGCACAGAAAATCACGAAAAATTATATCCCACATTTCTACTTCCCCAAAAATCGAGTTTTAAAAAACACATTTTTGCCCATACTCTTCCCAAAATCGGGCTGAAAATTGTCAAGGACCAACTGGCGCCGGAAAGAGGTACCTGAATAATATTTCAGATTTGGGTTTATTATACCTTGAATAATCGACCTAAGTAATCATGCCAGAGGACAACCTCTATTGACGCCAAATTTTTGACAGTTTTTGTCGTTCGTCCGTTTTAGTTGTTGAAAATTTTCTAAAAATCTGAAATTTGGTTCAGGTACGAGGTATCTTGGTCATCGAAAGTATAATGTCAGACGCTGCACTAATAAAGTGTCAACGAAGTGTCATAAATAGCTGAATAAAATAGTTATCGTAACAGGGCTAGAGGGTTTTTGGTTTTTTAACCAGTCGGGAAAGCGTGTGGTCTGAAAGAGTTTGAAGTTAAGAACCTGTTCCGGTTCTTGGTTTTTGTTAAATTTGGGATTGGTTTTAGAACAGTTGTCCGAACATGCCTAATAATAATAATAATAATAGTTATTATAATGATAATGAAGAGAGATGTGTAGGTTGGACTGTCTTCAGCGCCTCCATCGTCCCTCCTTCGGTGTTCTTCAGCCGGCCGGCCAACCCGGTCAGAGGGCGGCATTCCCCCACCCGCCGTCCATGGGGACGACATCCCTCAAACTCACCTCCCCCACCATTAGTACTGGGCGGGACTTGACAGAGAGCGCCACGGCTTTCCGTCTACCGTCCGCGGAACCCTCCCCACTCCCTCGCCCGTCGAACCCGAAAACCTCGTGGTTTCCCCGTCGCCGACTCGCGGAGCCTCCGAGTTCAGTTCCCCGTTCGGACGTGGTTTCGACAGTGTTTCACTTGACAGGATGACCAGTGAGTTGTAGAAGTGTGGAGCCTGGGTCCCACCTTCTCTTACGGCGCGCAGTTGTCTCTTCTCACAGACGAGGACCTTATCATGATCATATCCAAGGACCTCTTCCTACTTGGTGACCAGGACTATCTACGTCTACCTAAGGACGAAAAGAGGCTCGTCAGACCATCGACGACTAATAATATCAGGTCGGTGGGAATTGACGTCCAAAATTGACTTCAGCCGGGGAATTCCCTCTACTATCCCCTAACCATCCTGATATGGTCACGATTGAGCCTCGATCCTCCCCATTAAAAAACTCTCCACAAAATAATTAAATTTAATCAACTATCAATTATACGTCAAGTTGGTACACGTTTGGTCTGAACATACCAATTCATCTGAACCAAAATCTTCTTTCTTGAGCATAATGAACAAAATCCTCCCTCAATTTCCTCCACTCAAGTGAATTGAAAAAGCCGACTCTATAGGAACAGTAAAAACCGAAATTTGATTGATGCAAAACAACTTCGACACATTTTCAACTCGTTTTCCTTGTTTTGCCCACCTCACCTTCTACGCATCAATTATTGCTGATATCCTGAAGCGTGAACTACCTAATATTTTCCAAAAAGTAACTGTATCACTAGGAAAACAAGTTGAATATACAAAATAGTCATTTTCTGAACGCCCATCCATAATTTAATAACATTTTTATGCATTTAATCTGATCTCTGGAATGAAATACTTGAAGCAAAACTCACTTAACGTCAAATTTTTGTTAGTTTGCATCTCTTCAAAGCTGAAAGAAAGTTTGATTTCAATTTGCATTTGGTGCGATTAAAGTACCTACATACGCTAAAAAGAATTATTGTTGATTGAATATTGATGTTATCTGTTTACTAACAGGGTGGAATATGCCAATTGAAGAGTTAGGAAGTGCCAAATGACTTAATTCCTAAATTTGAAATTCATATTTAGTATCATTTATCCGTCATTCATCAGACAAACTTTCTAATTTTTTCTTATTGCTAAAATATTACCCCATTAGGTCTTTAAAGGGTAAAAAAAAAAAAAATAAAAAATAAATTATTTGAATTCAACAAAGTTATCTAAATTTTAGAGAATTCTCTCAGAGTTGGTAAATATTTAGCCCTTAGATCCCAAAAGCTTGTATTGAGGTAGGTATAATCATGATGGGTTTCCTG
The DNA here is from genome assembly GCA_019603395.1 of Cyrtorhinus lividipennis. Taxonomy (NCBI): domain Eukaryota; kingdom Metazoa; phylum Arthropoda; class Insecta; order Hemiptera; family Miridae; genus Cyrtorhinus; species Cyrtorhinus lividipennis. The sequence goes on along the minus strand of CM034003.1, from coordinate 5,333,321 downwards.
ATTCGGATTATGATGCAACTGAATGGGTTTCATGGGTAGATCTGGCAGCTAAAAGTATGTCTGCTACAATAAAACGAATTATTGTTCGTAGTTTCGTCGTTGTTGCAGGCGTTTTGTTGTTTCGACTGATATAATGTTTTTTCATTGCGGAACCATTTACGTTTTATGTTCTATGTACGTCTAAATAGAGTCCTAACTTCATTTCCTAGGAGAAAAGTGAGAGCTAACGGTGGATTCTGTAGGCTAGTGGGTTAGCAAGCTCGATGTAGCTCCTAGCTCGGTTCTTGCCTAGCCGTTCTTATCACTATTTTATTGGCAAAAAGCTTCTCTCTCGTCGCAACTATCGTGAAATTTATTACAACGATAAAGACTAAAACCAGCTACATTCCTACCTAACGGCTCAACCTGCAGATAATCTCCACGACTCTACGTCATGTGAATATATGTGGAAAGATACCGTAAGGGATTAATATTAATAAACAATTGAGTGATTTTTCGTTAAAAAAAGTTTCCTCAAGTAACGTTAATTCATTGTAGGAGCCCAGTGGTTGTTTACGACCCAAAGTTTGCAATTTTATCACCCCTTTCCTGCTGCGTGTTTTAGTGATTTCGTCCCTCTGATGTTTTTATGACTGTTCTTGAAATATGGGGAAAACCACGCTTATTGATGAGTAATAAGCTAAATTATCTCGAATTCAGTGAACTACGTATTACAATGCGCATGACAAATGAGAAAAGGTGTCTTTACATCGCCTGGATTGAAGAGAATTATGCCCAATCTTGATTTCAAGATTCAGTAACTTATCAAACTCTACATCTTCTCTTTGATAGGATTGCAGATAAATTGTGAACGGCTGATTATGTTGTAAAAGCGATAGTTCTCATTTATGACAAAACCATCTTGATCATCCCATGTTGATTCCACTTTCGACAGAAATTGAGAATTCCACATTTTGCTGCAGCTCTTAGCTGAGTTCTACAACCTATGATGGTGACCAATAACTTGACGAATTATCACTTTTTTGAGCCTTGGAAACTCATAACGTCTTGGACGACTCAATGTCGCGCAGTTCAGAAAGCTTGCTACGGATTGCTACACGATTCAGTTTCGCACTTTTTTTTCGCAGCCGCGAAAAGGAAAGCGGCCAGAGATGGGCCACTGGCGCACCCGTCCACCGGAACGCCTTGGAGGTTTCACTTTCGTTCACTTCCTTCCTCCTGGTTGCTTCTCCAAGAGCTGCCCGATAAACCTGGTCGTCTAGATTTCGAAAAAAGTCTAGGTTGGAGGGCAACTTGTGACTGTCGCGTGGACGAGTGACATGTACGTGAAAATACCAGAAAATTGTGAAATCCGTTGGAGCGCGATTTGGATCGCTTCTGGCTTCTGCCGTCCGACCTGGCCACCCCATTGCCTCAGGATTGCTCTCAGCCTAAACTCCAAAGTATCTCTGCATCCTTGGCAATGCAGCGGCTGCTGACCTGTATGGTACCTGGGCTGTAAAAAACGTACAGGGAGGGAAAAAAGTTGAAAATTATTACATAATGGTTTTTTAGTCTTGGTTGTTCGTGGTTTCTGTTGGAAATGTATCTTTGAAACCCAATTTTCAAAATATTCATTTCTACCATCACCACCGTCTGTCGATTTAGCGTCCAAAATGTCTCCCAATCTCCTTGGACCCCTAAAATTTTGAATAGTCATTTTCGTTTCCTTACTCTTCAATCAACCTACGTACTATGCAGACTGTCTACATCTTGTCTGTAAGATCAAAAGTACTGTCGAAGCTGTTATGCTGAACCCCTGGGGTAACGCCTCGATAACGTCTTTTATGATACATGCCTAGTTCCAACTCTCACGCAACTTGTTGTTTTTTGGGTTCTTTCCAGTTTAGTTATTTCCGTCAGTAACCTTGATTCGGCCTTAAATATAGAGAAGGCTCCGCGATATAAGCTTGCGACCAATAGCCCGTGAACCTGAGGACCCACATATTAAAAGACTCCCGAATACTGGCATTTTCCGACAGTCGTGGGAGAAGTCACTTTTTCGTCCTTGTTATAGAGAGAGAATCGGGAAATTTCTATAATACTCAGTAGATATGGGTAGTTTTCAATTTAAAAAAAAAAAAAAAAAAAAAAAAAAAGGTCAAGCGACTCCAGCAGTCTAACTGACTCATTGTAAGAATCAAACCCAAATGAGTTCCTGCGTGGAATTGTTTGTACAAGTTTTCCTTTCCACTTTACTATGAACACGTGAATACTCCGTTATCGGTAGGCAAACTCCTCATTACACCGAAATTAAACGAATCACACGCGCTAATGATCAACGCCATGTGGAATATATCGCTTTTCCAAGCCAAATTGAGAATTTTCCGACCAATTTAGAAAACTTCCAAACCAATTTGATAATTTTCCAAATTAATTAGAAAACATTAAGAATATCTATTTAAGAATGTTTCACAACAAAAAAATAACGAATTCATTCGGCATTCTTGCCCACTTGTGGTCTTCAACTCGCTCGAAAGGCCGTTTTATATCAAATTAAATTTTTCTCTACCGTGCATTTTTCGTTAATTTGACTTTTTGCGTTCAACATGGAGTGTTGTTCTTTTATTACTGCGTTATGGGTATTTTAATTAAGGTCTCAAACCGCTAAAAAAAAATGCCAGTTTAATTGAGAAAATTCTCTCTTTTTTGTTGATATGAAACATTTTTAGATTGAAAAATCTCAAGTTGATTAAAAATCTTAGAAATCTAATGAATTTCAATTCGACATGGTAAAGCTGTACAATGTTTCGGGCGTAATATAGCTATAATTATACTTAATCTACAACGACAAAAACCTGAAATTGTTTCTCACTTTTGGAAGCTATGTTCATCAGCCACTAACAACGGTAGGTTGCAATCACCAAATTCAGAAGCCATCTGAAGCTACATGCCAACGTTGTAGTCTGTGACTGTTCCAGCGTGTGGATTTTCCTCGAATCTGGCAGGGAACGTAAAAAAAAGGCATTTTTAAAGTATTTTGACACATTTCCGTTTTTCGGCTCGGTTCAATATTCATCTAAATCGATTCTGCGTTCGGAATTCTTCAAAAATTGAGGCCCACAGCACGTCCAGGTCCTAAAAAATTGCAATGCCTCATTTTCAAAACACCCATTTTTACCCAAAACCTGTTTCGTTCTACGGCAACCGGGCTGAAAGTTTGTTAAACATAGTCAAGGCCCACATCAAGTCATTCAGCTAAATTTAGGATTTTTTACATAATTTTATACATTTTTATTCGGTACGGGCGTTTGATGACGGACAGCGGACGGGAATTGCGCAGAAAATAACCACTTGAAGAGGAAAAACGCTTAAAATTCATTCACGATAACGGTTGTTCCTCGGACCAGTAACATGAAGACTCATTCCGATCGATTCAGCCTCCAAAATTTAGTGGTAAATGATACCCCACACGCCTAGATCGCCAAAAATCTCAAAAATCCATTTTTTGAAATCACATTTTGACCCCTACTCTCACCCCTCTAATCCAATCGAGCTGAAATGTTTTGAGGGTCGTTAGCCAGAAATGGGTCCCTGACCCGAATTTCAGATTTTTAGAGAATTTTCTTCAACCAAAAACGGCGTGTACGACCTCCGGACATTAGCTAATTTTGGTCTAGGCACCTTGAAACGCCCAGAAAATAATTTTGGGCCGAATTGGAGAGATTGACTTTTTTCATGAAAACATAGGTTGATTATTCAAGGAATAACTAACCTTAAAACCTTTACCGTACAAATACGTGGGGCTCTTATTCGAATATGAGTAATAAATCGAGAGTAAGTTGTCGGTACTTCTCGAAGTACCTAAGATATTTACTGTTGACTCAAACTGGTCAGAAGAAGTCTCCTAAGGAGTATTTTCCGTGTTCTTGTCTTATTTTAATGAGGAGTCAAAGCGCCCCTGCTAACATGCGCATACGTGCGAAGCAAGCAAAACTTTCCTGCTCCGCTCGGCAGAACCACTTTCACTCTTCGAGCGAGGACTTCCAGAGCCTTGGATCTAAACACCCCTACCGGGAGTATGTACACATCATTACCGGTACAGGCCCCTCCAGGGCGAACGCCTGAAGCCAAGGCGCTTCCCAATTAAATGAAAGTTGCGTATTAAAATTGAACGTGGATTTCATTCGATGTCGGTTTCATTATAGCGGCCCGTACCGCCCCAATTACCTTCTCTCCCCTACAGCCAATGAACCCTAAATTTTCACGAATTTACGTGATATTTCGCTAATACACATATTTTGAAATAGATGAGCAGTCTTACAGACCCTCAAATCGCCAGCTTATCACTTTTCATTCATTATTTTTTATCATTTTTCCGTGAGCTATCTTTTGTAATGCAGAATTAGTAGAGATAAAACCTCAAAAACTTTTTTGAACAAAAAAATGAATTTCGACTTTGAAAATAAATTTTCGACCATTTTTGAGGGGCTATTTTGTCGTTGTTTCCTCGGCCATAATAATACCCTGTGGTTTTCCTTTTGAAAAACTACCAAAATGGCTCAACGTTCAACTTACATGGCGAAGCAATAAACTTAGTAGTTAAAAATAGAGTGACTACAACAACAAAATTCCAAAATAATTTATTGAAAAAGTTCAAAGGCTGTGCGAGAGACGGTAAATTTGACAGACAAAGAGGATATTTTTACACTTTTATTTGTCCCAAATGCAAATCTCAGAAGTTCGTAACAAGATAACACTACAAAAATAAAAAAATAAATGTAATCATTTTCTTTGACGATTTTTAGTGTGACTGGCAAAATCTTGACGAGTATGCAGTTTGACGTAACCCTTTTTCGTTTTATATTACTATCTCTATCTTCTTACACATTTTTTTCCCCTTTTTTCGAATCTCAGGCAAAACTTGTTTTGTATTACACTCGTGTTACTAACTAAAATTTGCCGTAAGGTCAACAACACAAATGACGAAAATCTCGAAAAATTCAAATCAAGGTTGCTGGTAGGCATTTTCCCTCTGTGATGGTTGTGGAAATGCATTTTCTGAGGTCTTATAAATTTTTATGATTGCGATAATCGTACGAATCTTCACTTATTGATTTGTTCATTCGTCTTTACGTGATGCAGGTCAATTGCAACCTGAAGTATATCTGTTTTGTCAGCAGACTGAGCACATTAGTGGAGGCTTAACTTTAGAATACATGAGTAAAAACATAACAAGAAGTATAATATAATAGTCAAACCCAAATTTTTCAAGTGAAAACCTCTTCAACTGCCTAAAAAACTCGTGTTTTATGTTAGCGAGTAAATCACCCGGAATAGTAAGTTTTTGACTAGGTAACTCGGTGCACTCCAAAATCCCGTTTTTTCTGGCAGCTTTTTTATGGATTCTTGGACCTAATAATACCTTCTTGCATCGTAATAAAGAAATTCTCTCCCCCAACCCAATAAATTTGAACTTATCGGCTCTTCAAGCAATTTTCAGGCAAAATAGTTGCTATGATTGGAAAGAACAATTTTGACATTACTTCCGTGAACATTTTCTTTTCTCGAAAATCCTGATTTATTCCTGTTGTATACCTAATTACGAGAAATGCGCTGTCAATATTGTCCGATATGTACAAACATCAATCGTTCCCCACAAACTTTGATGTTATTTGCATCATCTCTCTGATGGTTTTTAACGTCGATTTCCATTAACCAGAGATCCTTATTCCTTTCAAAATGCCATCGTTTGGTAGTTCATGTAGAAATAATATACTCCTAACTCCTTTTATGAGTTTGATTTTGGCTTATTTGGATAAGCCTCGATAAAATTGTAGAGATTCAAAAGGACACATATGGGTATGCTGCGACTAATGGTTGCGCCTACTTGGATCACTGTAGATTACAATAATCAAGTCCTTTCGGGATACTTGTACTGTAGTTCTTGAGTTTAATCTAAGAGCTTTGATTGATTATCGCGGTCGAGACACAAACTCACCGTTACAATGACGTCTACTGAAATAAAAACGCTGCAGTTGTCAAAGACATCATGTGATAGAGACGCGTATCGAGGTTTCTTCCCAAGATGTCTCATTTTTAGTTGTTTAAATAAGAATAATGGATACCTACCCACTTTTATAGCTGAACAATAGTTATTTTTGTTCTATAAGCTCGATTGTTTTCATGCAAAAAGTCGATTCGGCCCAAATTTTTTTTCTGGGCGTTTCAATGTGTCTAGATCAAAAAAGTCTAACGTCCGTCCGCCGTTCACGCCGACTTTGGGTAGTAGAAAATTCTCTTTTGGGTCAAAATGTCTAAAAATCAAAAATTTGGGTGAGATGTCCGTTTCCGGCATTAGTTGGTCCTCGAAAACTTTCAGCCCGATTGGACCAAATTTGGGTGGGGTGGGGGTCAAAATGTGTATTTCAAAAAATGGATTTTCGAGACATCTGGCGATCTAGGCGTGTGGGGTATCATTTTCCGCTAAATTTTGGACGCTGAATCCAATGAAATGGGTTCCGGAACGGTTGGCCCCCTTTGGATGAGGGTATGGGTCAAAACGGGTACCTATCTACTCATTTCGAATGTGTGTTTTTTGAGATTTCTGGTACCTAGTCGTGTGGGGTATCATTTTCGACTAAATTTTGGACACTGAATCGATCGGAATGAGTCTTCATGCGCCTGGTCCAAGGAATAAATAACCCGTGAGAGAGAATTTGCAGCTATTTTGAAAACTAGGCATGTAGGGTATCATTTTCTCGTAAATCTTGGGCGCTGAATTGGTTGGAATGAGTCCTATACACTCCACACTCACTGTTTTCACCATACTCTTGCTCTAAGGAATAATTCATTATTCCAGCGTTTTTCACTATGACAGGAAATAGTGACATTCGTCCACACTTTGAGAGGATAAAAGGAAAGGAAATGGCAAGGTTTTGTGTGTCCTACAAAAAAATCGATGTATTTTCTTCAATAATTTTTGGACATCGATGTTTCTTAAGGAAAAAAACGCTGTTTGCTCATCGGAACCTGAACATTTTTTCTTGAATGGGGACAAAGTGTCAGTTATTTGTTGTTCGCTCCCACTTTTCGCTCATTCGTGGAGTGAGAGGGTGTGCGTGTCGAGAGAAGACGGTGTGAACGCGTCGGCGACTACGAATGTGCGACTGTGTGCGGACGCAGGCGAAGACCCGAGTTACCGCGAGTTTGCCCGACTTCTACCGAACGGAAGGTCACTCACCCGCCATTATCTTGTTAACAGACATTTGGACGGGTGCCCAGCAACTCCTTCTGTTAGTTTTTTTCCCCCCGGGTTCGTTTTTTAAAGTTTTTTCTTCCTCTCCCTCACCTGCCCCCCTTCTCCTTCGGGCCCGTTTATGTTTTTCATTTTGTTCTTTTCCCAACCCCGCAGGGTATCTGTTTCGGAGAAGGGGAGGGGGTGTTTTTTTTTCTTTCCGTGAGGCGGAAGGTTGGGGCTACTCTCCCTCTCGATCCCGGTCAACCTACGCGGTGGCGAAGGTTTTGGAAAGAGAAAGGGATTTGATCGGCCGAACCAGACGCCATCTGATGATACCCTCTTTGAGCGAGTTAATTTTCCTTCCGCAGACCAACTTGTCCACTGTCCGATCACCTTCACCATCATAAACCGATGTATAATAAAAGTAGCAAAACAATACCTAGGTATATACTAAAACTCCTCCGAAACGGTTTATCATTAGAGCAAGAGTTAGGAGAGAAAACGCTGCGAATTCTTACACAGGGGTTAGTTATTCCTCGGACCAGGCGCATGGAGACTCATTTCTTTAACATGGGGGTAATAGGGAAACAGTGGGTGCGGCGGGTCCCAGACCCATTCCAATCGATTCAGGATCCAAAATTTAGTGGAAAATGATACCCCACACGCCCAGGTACCGGAAATCTCGAAAACACATATTCAAGATGGGCAATTGATACCCATTTTCACCCATAACCTCTTCCAGTGGGTGCCGATCGTTCTGGGACCCATTTCATTGGATTCAGCGTCCAAAATTTAGTGGATAATGATACCCCACACGCCTCGGCTCCAGAAATATCGGAAACACACTTTCGAAATGGTAAATAGGTACCAATTATGACCCATAACCTCATCCAGAGGGCGCTAATCGTTCCGAGACCCATTTCATTGGATTCAGCGTCCAAAATTTAGTGGAAAATGATACCCCACTCGCCTAGATCGCCCAAAATCTTGAAAATCCATTTTTCAAAAAACACATTTTGACCCCTACCCCGCCCAAATTTGGTCCGATCAGGCTGAAAAGCTTAGAGGACCGTCCTAGGCCGGGACAGACCCCTGACCCAAATTTCAGATTTTTAGAAAATTTTCTACTACCAAAAACGGCGTGGACGGCGGACGGTGGACGGACATTGACATTTTTTGATCTAGACACCTTGAAATGTCCAGAAAAAAAATTTGAGCCGAATCGGAGAGGTTGACCATTATCATGAAAACATAGGTTGATTATTCAAGGAATAACCAACCAAAAGTGGGTATCCATGACTAATTCCAAAATTTATTGGTAAATTATAATACCTTACGCGCTCAAGTCCCCCAAATATCTCGGAAACACACATTCGAAACAGATATGGACCTATTTTGACTCATAACCTCTTCCAGTGAGCGCCAATCGTTCTAAATCCCATCTCATTGAATTCGGCATCAAAAATTTAGTCGAAAATGATACCTCACTTTCCGAAATCCCGAAGAATCGAAAGAATGAATTTCAAAAAACACATTTTCAACCTTATGCTCCTCGAATTCGGGACAATCGGGCTGAAAAGTTTGAGGATCAAATAAAACCAGAAAGAATCCCTCAACCTAAATCTTGCATTTTGGCAACATTTTTACAACCAAAAACAGCGGATAGCAGGCGAACATAGCGGTTTTTTTAGTTGTATTCCTTGAATAATTAACCTATGATTTCATGTAGAAATTTAATCTCTCCGATATGGCCCAAATTTTTTTCTGTGCCTTCCAAGGTGTCCAGATCGAAAGACCGTCCGCCGTCCACGCCGATTTCGGTAGTAGAGAATTTTCTAAAAATCCGAAATTTTGGTCATGGTATCCGTTTCCGGCTTTAATTGGTTCTCGAAACTATTCAGCCCGATTGGACCGAATTTGGGTGGGGTAGAGGTCAAAATTTGTACTTCAAAAAATGGATTTTTGAGCTTTTGGCGATCTAGGCGTATGGCGTATCATTTCCCACTACATTTTGAACGCTGAATCGATTGGAATGAGCTTCCATGCTGCTGTTCTGAGGAATAACCAATCTCTGTGAATAAATTTGCAGCGTTTTGGTTGGTTTTCCCTCGAATAATCAACCTATCATTTGCGATCTAGACATCTTGAAAGACAAATTGTCACACTTTTGGTCAAATAGGAGAGATCGACTTCTGCCATATAAACATAGATCAATCATTCAAGAAATAATAAATCCAGCAACAATGTAGTGAATGATATGATTGCGAATTCATTAGCAGGGGCTGCGCAGACAATTCAGCTATTCACAGGGTGGCGTACGTTTAAATTTGATCAATAAACCATAAATAAAATAAGAAATTTTTCATAAATTTTGAATGATTTGGTTTCGTTTTAATATCTCTCACTGTACTTCCTTGATTTGCAATGGCGTATCATGGCTGCAGATTTTGCAAATTCCTGTCGTTTTAATTTATTCTTACGATTTTCACAATTTTTTAATTACGATGCGGGATTCAATTTCTTTCCGTGGAGGGCGGACGGTAGTTGAGAGTTGTGAATTCGTGGTGAGGGAACGATTAGTGTGAGACCATTTGTCCTTGACTGAGCGAGCAAGGCCAGGTCACTAAATACGTCTTGATTACCTCGCAGTGCACTGAACTCTCCTGGAGGCTGTCTGAATTTATTACACGCTTTCGGATTTTCAATGAGAGAGGGGAAAAATGGAGGGTTGAACGGCGCAACGCGGCAGAATACAGAGAACATTGTGGGCGTAATTCCATCGGACAATGACGTCTTGTAAGAACTCGGTAATTTTTGACGCAGAGATGACTCGACAGTGGATTTAGTCGTTTCTTTACTGCCTCCTCTTCACGTCTTTAACGCTCAGAAGTTTGTGCGGGAGAGTTCATTGGTCGTACGACAAGTATATTTTACACCGAGAAATTAAGATAGCTGACGATAAGTGCATACAGTCGTTGCCCGAATATCAGATCAAAAGTAACTAGCTTGATATGGTCGCACGAGGACCATCTAAGTGCTCAAAATGGCCCGACTCATCGCCGACAAAAACAGGAAATTTGAACTATGATGATTCAGGAATTTCTGTAAAAACAGTTTCGAAACAATCAACAAGCTCATCTAGCCTCTAGATACCTAAACCCTGAACCGGTTCGAATGACTTCTTCCGTAATCCAATAGAAATATAGTTTCACAACCGCACCTTGCGCAAGACAAGGGAGGGCTCTTTTGAGAGGCCACGAGAGGCTGGCGGTTTTTTCGGCTAAACGCTTCATGGATTTCAAACGTCACTATTTCGGGAGATAAGAGCCAAAGAAAAACGTTCCGCTATTAACCGAATAGGTTGAGTTACAGCGAGCGCCTTGATGGACTTCTAAATATCCCGGAGTTACTGTTGAACAGAAGACGAGACTCACAGTTGAAAATTACGCTCAGTTTGTGTTTTCAAGGATATATGAACTAAGGAGTCCGTTTGGCAACTTTTTTCCAATTTGTCTCGAATAACTACGTGGCAGCACGTCATTTCAACAAAATCTCAAAAATCCGATTTACAGTGTGTTATTTATTATTAATAATTCAGGCCGTTCAGAGCGAAGCGTTTTAAATCTCCCACGTAACGAAATCGACCAAGTTTCATTTCAATGCACAAAAGAACCCACCTGTCACGATCTCTTGAGCCAGTAACTGATGGCAAAGTTTGGAACTCAAACTCGTTCCCCTTTTATCTCAACTAAGCTCGGGACTTGAAACTTTCAGGTTTCACCTGGCTGAAACCTCTCGTCGGAATGAGGATTGAGGAGGATAATTTGAATAGGCTCGAGGTTTCGAAGGTCGTATAATATTTCAACGCGTCAAGTCTTGACATTGCTCAGAAAATCCTTTTGACAAATATTCCGATAATTATGGGAAGAGGTGGTGAAAAAAGGGCAGTGAACTTGTACTTGGCCTTGTTCAGGAAGCCATTTGCTACATCTAGAAAATTGACGGAGTTTGGAGAATTCGAGGTGAGCAGTAAGGCAAGGTTTACGATCTTAACTTTCAATCTGCAATACCACAAGAGATCCTGCAGATAAATTGTAAATTTTCTGAGTCGCTTTGCTATTTAAGCGCTTATACGCTTCAACGAGCTAAAAAGAGGAGACAAAAACCAGGTTGAAAATGTGAAATGAGGATACTGAGAAGGTGAGAAGTGATACAACTGTCTCCTAGGTTGTTATTTGCTTCAAAAAGTGACCGCGCCTCCTCGGGACAAGCGGTGCAGATTTACAAGTAGAAAGAGATTGAAATCATGAATAATTTCAGGTCAGAGGAAAGTCACTGGCTCGACACAGTGGCGCGAATAAGAGGAACTGAATCACTAATAGTAGAAGTCAGGTGTGAAAAGAAGGCTTTGTTCTGATATTTTTGTCGAGTTCGAAGATGGTTAGATGAACCTAACTAATACAACGTTGCCGGTTGTGTCCTTACGCTGATGTGGGAGTTTTAAAGAATGTTTTAAAGAAAACTTCTGAGTGAATGTCCTCAATACAGTTACAATAAGAGGCGGATTTTCTACTGTTTTATAGAAGATAAGGTTTCAAGTGAGTAAATATTCCCCAAAGTAACTCGATATATTAAAAATATTCCGTTATTTTCGTAAGAGTAATGTTTTTACATGAAACAGTATTATCCATTGATCAGCCTGAAAATACTTCGTCAATGTTCAAAACTTTTCAAACTTCACTCAGAAATTATTTTTAATAATAATACCACTGACTACAAAACTCAGTAAAGGAGGAAATACAAAAATAAAAATAAAATAAATTTTGGAAAAATATCAGCTAAGGACGGCAAGACTGTACATGTAACAAAAAGGCCACTGTGCCTGTAAAATCTTCTCCAGATTGTCTGCACAGAGATTTGGCAGCCATCTCGATCACAATACTGAGAAAAAAGCTGACGAAATGAAAGAAATCAATCAATTTTTTCCTATGTATACATCGCTCGCGTGCATCGATATTTGAAGTAAATGAAGAATCGTTTTCAACTGATGTTAAATATTATGTATCAGACTATATTAAATTTGTTCAGCAAATGTCCCTCAATCTTTCAACAAATTGCACAAAACCGCAAAATTTTACCCTCAAAATGTGAAAATTGGGCAACTGTTTAAATTATATTTCTTCCCAACCCATAAAAATACGCGTTTTCTGGCTCCAAAACTAGGCGCCAATTTAATCGTTTCGGTTTAAAACGGCTGAATCCTTTCAAGCCTATTGAATATTCTTCTAGAATAACGCTGAAATTTCTTTCACAGGGGTGGGCTAATCTTTGGACCAGGAGCATGGATACTCATTCCAATCGATTCAGCGTCCAAAATTTAGTCGAAAATGATACCCCACACGCCTAGGTACCAGAAATCTCGAAAACCCATTTTCAAAATGGGTAGATAGAAATCAATATTGACCCAGATGCCTCGAATATTCATTTTTTTAAATACACATTTTGACCCTCTGGTCTTATTGGGCTGAGAAAAGTCAAGGACCAACTAGAGCCATAAATGGGTTCCTGACCAAAATGTCAGATTTTTAGAAAATTTTCTACTACCAAAAGGCCCTGTCTTGAATATACGCACCCTTTACTAATTGGGAAAAATTCCAGAACTTGAAGATGCGCAGTTGTGCACTTTGGGGGTTGAGATAGTTTTTGAAGATTTTATCCGAAGGGCAACACTCGTAAATCGTTGATAATTGACTAATTATCATTAGTGTACGTTGTTCAGAGCAATTTTTCACCATTAGAAAGAGAGGAACGACAAATTAGTATCTCTGAAAGTGCATTACTCGCAGCCTGGAGTGTTTGGAAGCTCAATCGGTCTTCAGGGAGGCGAAGTGAAGTCATAAATCTTGACGATGGTCATTTCAGAAGTTCCTATTTTATTTTCTCCTTTGAGCTCACGGGAGGTGATGCATCTAAAAGAGAATCATCTCTTTTACCGAGAACGATTTGCTCGGAATCGCGTCCAGGACTCCGACCCGGACGAAAGCCTATAATCAACTGAAGGAGCTATTTGGGAGCTCGCGTCTCAAGTCCGTTGTTGGGTGTCCTGGCGTTTGTCGGTTCTCGGTTCGATGAGTAATCGGGGAGTTCGAAGAAACGCTTATTCAACAGGTTAAAGATAGATCGATCATCGCAAAAAAAAAAAAAAAGGTCGCGTCCTTATAAATTGTTATCACATGTCACCAGTCTCGTTGAGATCGAGTGCTCAACACTTCGTACTTATCTGTCAACTTCAAAACCTCCGAGAAGGCTCATACTAAGCACAATATTGACAAAAGACAATTCTAAATTACTGTTTCATTCTAAAACATTGTAAAATGCGGAGCTTACAAATGACAACGTAGCCTTGCCGTACAAACGAATATTGATAGATAATCGAGTTCTTCTCTCGAGAATGTTTCAATCTTCACAAACATCGACAACATTTCTAATGTCTAACAACTTGTTTTCTGTGCGATAGCCTGCTTGATATAGCATTCTGAGTGGGCTCGAGCGTACTTCCATGTAAGTCTGATGAAGGAGGCAGCATTCGGAAGGGAGATGAGAGATAAATTGAATTCTATAGATGGTGTCTACTAGGGGTCAATATGTTTCAAAATTTAATGTTTTTCCTCAAATATCAATGGTTACTCTTTGATGTTTTTCGATGGTTATTCCTTGAATAATGGGAGCAAATAGGGGGGAGGGGTTCAAAATGTGTATTTAAAAAAATGTATTTTCGAGATTTTCGGCGATCTATTCTGGACGCTGAATTGATTGGAATGAGTCGCCATGCTCCTGGCCCGAGGAATAACCAACACCTGTGAATGAACTTGCAGCGTTTTTCAATGAAAAGTTATTCAACTTTTTTGATGAATGCTCACACAAGTTGACATTTGGAAATGAAAAAGAAAATCAACATGATGGGTCAACACTTCGTATCACGTGATATGACGCGAGCGCCCTACGATGAGGGCGCGAGGTACTGTGGCAAATCACGTACTGTAGACAGTGCAGTGAAACACTGATGTGACCTGGCGTGACTCCATGGGGTATCACATGAGAGCACGTGAGGTGAGGGTTTTGTGGTTTCCTTTTCATCTAAAGGGACAGGGCGGGGAGAAGTACCAGCGAAACGTTGAACCTTTTCCCCGGCGGAGCAAGGACCGTTGGGAATGTGTTCGGTTCAGGCCCTTCACCGCTCCCCTCTCCGCCCTTACCTTTCACCGGCCCCCGCCGCCCGCGCCTGGACGATTCCAGTGACGCAACCCGGGGCCCCCCCTGAAACCTCCAGGCGCGGTCGTCCTTGAGCACTGTCGCTAACCCCTCCTCACGTGCCTGGAGGACGATGCCACGTGGTTCCCGACGCTATGTCAGCTGTGGGGGCCCTTTTTTACACTGAAGGGAGCGGAGGGGGCCCTTATAAACGCGGGTGAGCACGCCCTTCCCGAGTCAGGTCCTTCCAGCCAGCAGGTGTCCGCCTAGACGCGTCGAGGCGATAACAGCTCGGGTGGAAAAGGGGTGCATCTCCCCGTGACCACCCTCCGACGAGAACAGGCTTTTTCTCCGTACGTGCGGTCGAGCCGTATACCGACCGAGTCGTAAAATCAACCGCTCGTCACGAATCTTCAGACGTTCTGAGCAAACTTGCACAAATATTCACTCTGAAAGTCATCCGTCAATTCATCTCTACATGAGTGAATTCAAAACCCTAAAAACTTGAGCTATCTCGTGCCAAGAAAACGAAACCCCCACATAACTTCTTCCTTCCCAAGCTGAGCCCACTAACCTCTCCCAACATTCAGAT
This sequence comes from Cyrtorhinus lividipennis, assembly GCA_019603395.1. Lineage (NCBI taxonomy): Eukaryota > Metazoa > Arthropoda > Insecta > Hemiptera > Miridae > Cyrtorhinus > Cyrtorhinus lividipennis. The sequence continues at coordinate 5,318,259 of CM034003.1, read as the reverse complement.
TCAATAGAAACTATAATATTCTTTCATGGCATGTCCTGCGTCTTGATATGATTTTTTTTTTTTTAATTTAATTGTAATGCCTTGTGGTTAGATACTAGGGTCGGCCTCCTCCAGTTATGTGGAAGTCCAATCCACTAAAACCTCACCCTCCCAATGGCCCAACCTGGTACTATTTATTACATGACTTCGGGTTGGACCTGGTTGGTCTTGATATGATTGGAATGATTCGATTGCATATTGAAATTCTAGATAGTTCTCGTGGGATAACGCTTGAAATCTCCACAATTGCTCATGATTGCTCACTTGCGACGCGTGGAAATCGGTTCAAGACACATCTGAATCAATTTAGCGCATACAATTTAGTGTGGAACAAAATCCTCCAACAATGCAAAATACCCTATGCTCCTTAATGCAATATTTTCACCTACTATCCTCCTTCGTTTGCGGAAATCAATCCGAGCCCATCACAATCAATTCAGCACCCGTAATTCAGTTGAAAATGTATCCCACTCGCCCATGACCCCAAAATGTTTGAAATAATCATTTTTCACCCATGCCCGGCCTCTATTTGGGGCTATGAAGCTGAAATCAGCCGTAAATAGGGCCGAAACGTCGCCTGCATGGTACGTTTCCGATTTTCCCAAGGTCTACTCAGACGAATTTGGAATTAAACATTTTGAATTGTACAAATTGAATTTGCGACACTTCTTCGTAGAGGTCTAGTTTGATTTATGAATACAGTTGTGATAGGCTGTTTTGTGAATGTTAATACTTGTTACGAATTCATTGTGATTCTCATGCGTTGAAACACGTAAAGTTTCAATATTGGCAACAAAGAGGAAATGTGGGAAATCCTTACGTTGAGATGTCCTTAGGTGGAGTTCTGGGCAAAAACATAGGACAACTACTGATCACCTTGAGTATGTATGTAACTATTGTACTAATGTAATACCTTCTGTTCCAGGTATGGACGATAATCGATCTCTTTAGTCATGTGAGTTGAAAGCTATAAAAAATAACCAAGATTAATTTACATAAAACAATCTAGATGGTTCTCTCCCCAATTCACTCGATTTAGAAATATTTTCAAATACTTTCCTCAGTCCGCGCCTTATCTCGCAATTCTGCAACTCGGGCCGCAGGACGTTCCTCTGCCAAGGTCAACTACCTTCTTTTGGCTGAGCTAATGTTTGTTCAGGTTCGCGCCAACTGCGATTCTCTGAAGGTCTTTGGCCATTGAAATCCCGCAGACTTATCCTTGTACGGCGGGTGCTCAGCTGAGCGCCATCTGGATGTCTGGTTTGAATTTCTTTCCGTTTTCATGTTTTTTGGGAAAACAAAAAAAAGATTACGTGAGTGATAATACATTTAATGAACGAGGTACTGATCTGTATATCCAAGTGAAGTTGAGAAATTATTAAAGAAACGAATTTCCTCTTAAAATAAAAATTGAACGGCGAAACGCGCCACTTCACAATAAATTGCCATTTCCCTTAGGCGATCAACTCCTGGTCGATTTATTGGGCAATTATTGAGCTACTGCGACGGAAGGTGATTTTTGTTCTTCTTATTTTTCGACCGTTTTTCGTTTTCTTTCCAGAACAGGAACCAGCTCCCTTTTACCCCTTTGAGATCAAACCATTATCGTTATGACTGAAACAACGGTTTTCACTGACACACTAACTTACATAAGAGCTATAGTCACCTAGCAGAGATGATTTTGTTGTTGATTCGGGGTCGCCTCAAGCATCGTTCTGGACATAAATTTCTACAAAGGATCTTAAGGACCTTCAAATTGTAGACTTCGCTCAAAATTTAGGCATTTATTCAGAAAGAACTGTCTGCATTATGATGGCAGCCTTGGTAGACCCCTGTTTTACCTAAAATCCTTATAAAAATCTTTGCAAGAGTGAATGCAATTCTGTAGAACGATGTTGTACCACAAAATACAAATATGTGATCACTTGAAGTTAATTATAATTAATATTGCGAAAAAGGGGGCTTATTGAGACCATGGTGCGAGGATAGTCCACGATTGGAGAGGAGCTGAGGCCAATTTTCAGAATCAAGTTGAAGATGAGTCAACTACTGTCTACCTTCTTGATTTTGAACGTTCATTCAACGCAATATCAAGTTACAAAATATGTTAGTAATTAAGTACATTGAAACCGAAGTCAGATAAGATAGTTTCTAACACTTGGGTTCGTCCGAATGGCGATTTTATTAAAAATCTCTCGGCACCTTGAACTACGCCTGGCGGACTCCATTCTTGAACTGCCAAACCCAATCGGCCTCCAAACAGGGCATTGTACTTGCCACATGTGCCAAGAGTGTGAAGGCCAATTTAGGAAACAATTTGGTACCAAGGACCCTCCTCATGGTTGGAAACGGTCATCAATCTCTATACGAATGTCAAAATGAAATGTGCGAATAACAAGCGACGCGTGGTGTCATCAGTGGGGAAGGCGACTTAAAAAATTCGTCCTTAGCGTCGTTAGTTCTCGCCTGCCAATTTTAATTTGCGAATGAAAGAAACTTCAGGGAGGAAGGCACATCACTCATGCAACGGTAAAAAGAGACGTAGTACGAGTAGTTACCTTCCAATTTGCTTGGATTTGTAACTTTTATGATCGCTTTTGAAAGGCCCTCTTGCTTCTCGATGGTAGGTATCGATAACCGTAAGCGTTTTATGAGAATCCTGTCGGTTTGTCTTCCTCTTTTTTTTCGGGCCCCTTTTCTTCCAACATAATCTGTTGTTGATTGAGATAATTCGGGACCTGTCGGTATATTGGCCTCAAGATAGGCCGGTTTTTATCTTGAAAGGCCAAACATCTCTAGATAGAAGCGAGAGCTATCACTTCCCTCACAATTTTTTTCACACCCGAAAATCCGATGGCGCCGCGAACATTCGATAAAATCGATATTACGGTCGAACAAAAGCGATGACGATGTATAGGTAGCGCAGGGAAGACAATGCGCGGCTTCTCCGTGATACTCTTTAGAGAAGTTAAACCTGTAATTCTTCTCAACAAACGCGAGAATATTATTTTTTCAACCGGTGAAATTACATTGAAAGAGGTTCACGAACCTGAGCAATCTCGTGAATGCAAGTAAACGCAGGAAACGAGAATCGTTTTCAGTCTGGTTGGTCGGGGAATTCGAAAACAGAAAAGAGAGATGTACAAATTACGTTATATGGACACGCAAAGGTGTAAGATCACGCATGCAGTTCAAAGTTTGAGGAGGAGGCTGTCTGTTGCCTGCTGAAACTAAACATACATGACCATTTCAACTACAGTTTATTGTACGTTATTTTTTTTGATGTCTATTCTTTAAACTTCAGCCATGTTATGGTAAATCATCTAATTTAAAAAAAATTGTCATTTTAAATATGTGGTGTCGGATTAAAGTAATGTCAACATCAAAATGAAACATCGCTCTTGAAAAAGTTTCATGTTGTATTTCCAAAATCAATGGAATATAAACAAAGTTAGAAAACATAAAACTGTAGTTTATTAAAATATGACTACAAAAAAACATTAAAAATTGACCAAAATTTCCGTTTTTTTAAAATTTGTTGGCAAATTTGATCTGTGGTTTTGTACGTCATTGCTTGTTCTAATAAATTTATGTGACGCAACATGTGCGTCATGGCTCTTAAACAAAATGTGACGCTACTCATGCGTCATAGCTTTTTTCCAAATTTATGTGACGCAACATGTGCGTTGTGCTTCAGGGGTCCGTTCATGGCTCTAGTTGGTCCTCGAAACATTTCAACCCGATCCGACCAAATTTGGTTGGGGTAGGGGTCAAAATGTGAATTTTGAATAATGGATTTTTGAGATTTTTTGCAATATAGGCGAGTGGGGTATCATTTCCCACTGAACTTTAAACGCTGAATCGATTGGAAGTCTCCATGCACCTGGTCCGAAGAATAACCAACCCCTGTGAATGAATTTGCAGCGTTTTTTGTTCCGTTTTGATTATAATTTTAAAAATCCTTCGTAATTATTCGGAAATAACCACATGAAAGATCCTTGAAGAAGATGATATTTAATAATTCAGAGGAAACCCTTCAACCCTTTCGGTATAGATGCCTAAAATGAAATTTCGGTCTCGTAATTATTTCTTGTACCGTGCATAACTGAAGTAAAGAGCCTACAAAACCTAGAATAGTATCGATTCTAGGTTCGATTCAGAAAAGGTTGACCATTTAAATGAATAGTGCGACAAAATGTGCGTACCTGTCTCACGTTAAACGTAAATGAGGTTACTTTCAGCTGTAATTTCCTTCAGCATCTTCAATCGTGATTCTAAGAAATTCATTTTATTTCATTCGTATTCGAAGCAAATCAGAGTGGCTGATACTACTTGATACTGATCTATTCCGTCGCTTGAAGGCGATGAATACTTTGATTATGTTGCGCTGGATTGATTTTTCACTTTTAATTTACTTCACACTTTATACTGATGAAACATATTCGGACAGAGCGTGTCAGATACCCATTGAACAATATGTTCTCTCTACTTCAGTTCTCCTATCCGAGAACGGTAGTTTATGAAAGTGTAAAATGTATGTAGTTTACTGTCAAGTCTAGTAGACGCTTTGAGATGAATACTTCCTTGCGAGAAAACTTCAATCACTATAAAAAATTTAATTTAGAGTTCAAAACGGGACCTGGTTGCCATTTAAAGTGGAAAACCTTACGCTTCAATATGAAGAAAGTCTCTAGTCATCAACCAACTTTAATTCTATTCTCTTTCATGAGTTCTTGGGAAATAGCGAACGCTTCAATTAAAATAGGGTGTTGAAGCGTGACTTGATGCTAAACTGACCTAACGCAACATCAAAGTAACGACAACCCCATTCAGCGTCCAGTTCCTCCACCAGTGTTATCAGACTCTCTGTTTTGTCACGAGTCGTTAGAAACCTAACAACCCAGCGGGTGGAATAATTGCCAAAACCATTACCGGCAGCTACTGCACGTCGATAATGGCACCGTCATTTCGTTATATTTACTTATTGGTACACATCTAATATACCCTGAGGGCAATTCCAGAAACAAAAACCGCAATTAAAACTGCCTCACGTTAAAGACGGGTATGAATGTGGATACGAATAAAACTCATAATTAATTTGAAAATGGAAGAGATAGCAATACTGCCGAGAATACGAATATAGCAAAAACCACATTTATTTCATTTAACTCACATTTCGTGTGAAGTTACTTTTCAAAAACGGTGCAAATTCATTCACAGAGGTTGGTTATTCCTCGGACCAGCAGCATGGAGACTCACTCCAATCGACCGAAATTTAGTGGAAAATGATACCCCACGCGCCTAGGAACCAGAAATCTCGAAAACACACATTCGAAATGGGTAGATAGATACACATTTTGACCCCTAACCTCATTAAGAGGGCACCTATCGTTCCGTGACCCATTTTGAAAATGATACTCCATACGCCTAGATCGCCAAAAATCTCGAAAATCTATTTTTCGAAAAACACATTTTGACCCATACTCTCACCCCTCCTGCCAAATTTGGTCCGATTGGACTGAAGTTCCGAGGAGCAACTAGAGCCAAAACGTGGAGGAGAAGTCAAAATGCGTATTTCGAAAAATGAATTTTCGAGATTTTAGGTGGTCTAGGCGTGTGGAGTATAATTTTCGACTAAAATTTTGGACGCTCAATCCAATGAAATGGCTCCCAAAACGATTGGCACCCACCGGAAGAAGTTATGGGTCAAAATGGGTATCTATCTACCCATTTCGAATTTGTGTTTTCGAGATTTCGGGTACCTAGGCGTATTGGGTGTCATTTTCCACTTTTTGGACGCTGAATCGATTGGAATGAGTCTCCATGCAGCTGGTCCAAAGAACCAACCCCAGTAATTAATTTGCTGCGTTTTCAGATTAAATAACTTTATTCGTCACTACGTAATCCCTCGTACTCTAGGACAAAGGGATCTTCACGATTTTCTTACTTTCTAAATACTCCTTATTGATTTTTATTTTCACAGCATTAGGTGATTGAATGTAAATTCGTATACAGGATTTAGAGAGAATCATGAAACAAAAAAATTTGTCTTGGCACCAAAATAGGGGGAAAATTCGAGGGCAGTCCGCGCTGGATTCACTCAGCACACAATTTTTCATTTTCTCCGTCTGACCGTGCGTTTCTTTCAAGTTTCCTTGACTCCATTTTCGTGAGAGCCTACACAGAGCCTTCAAATGATTACTGTTCTCAAGCGAAAACCAAGTACGCGCAGTTTAATATCAATCACGCCAGCCTCCCCGAGTGTCGACCTTATTCGAGGTTAACGATATTTTTGACCCGAAACGACGAACTGCAGACTCCAACGTCGGTCATTCCCCTGGGGTCCATTGAGCGCGGAAGTGAAGGAGGTTTCTATTAGACGACGTTGCACATCGATCATCGAAGAAAACGGGTGATTTGACAGGGGGACGCAATTTATGGTCGTCGGGCCAAGAATTTTTCGGGTTATCTTGACGAATTGCAATGAATTTCATCTTCCAATGAGCCAACAAAAATCAAAATTCCTTTGCAATCCATGAAAAAAATTAGAAAAAAATTATTTGACCAATCAATATTAAATTGATTAATATAGTATAACCGCGATAAAAACATATTCGGTTGCACCAGTTGAGAAAAGATTCATTCTGATGATGAATAAAATAGAAATGACCAATACAGAAAATGTTGACTTCCCGGTTGCAAGGATTTAACCGAGAAAAAGACGATTGCTGCACACCAGAAACAAGTATTTTCAAATTTTAGTTCCATGCTTTTTAGGGACACGTATCATTTTGGACGTCACGCGCCGTTTGGGTTTAAATGGGATTTTGAATTAATTTGCTACGTCTTGGTTGATTATTCAAGGAATTTAAGGGTTGTTTACATGCAGAAAGTCAACCTTTCCGATTTTGCCCCAAAATTGTTTTCTGGGTGTTTCAAGGTGTCTATATCAAAATGAGCAAATGTCCGTCCACCGTTTTTGGTAGGAAAATTTTCTAAAAATCTGAAATTTTGGTCAGGGACCTGTTTCTAGCTGTAGCTCTATCTAAATTTTGGACGCTGACTGATTGGAATAAGTTCGGGACAGTTTCTCCATTGTCTTGGTCCGAGGAATAACCAATCCTTATGAATGAATTTGCAGCGTTTTTATTCGAATTTCGCTGAATTGAGAAAGAAACCGACGTTACGTGCTCTGTAAACAAGTGACGCACCCTACACACAGGTTTGATCGTAAATGGTTTTTGATAACGCAGGAGTTACAAGCACTTTCAAACGTCTGCGTCACTGGATGTCAGCGTGATCAGTTTTTTCACTGAGAGAACAGTGTAATCAGTGTTATCAAACTGTTGTTCTGTACCTAGCGGGTTGTCTATCATAGTCGATTCTATTACAGCAACCTATGTTTACTAGGCACGTAACTGTGCCAGTCGAGACGTTACTACCGACCGATAACACATTGTAAATATGTAGATAGTAACGTCACTGTTGTGGCCACCCTATGCACCACTTCTGTTAGGGTTTAGACGTTTTTGGGTCACTCGGGGAGACGAGCCAACGCGTGTCACCGCCCTTTTCCTTCCTGTCGGGACCCTTCAAACGCATCGTCAACAATGCTTTGACTGCGGAACTGACGACGTGAGCGATTTTGGCGTTTAGTCACTTGGAAACCCCACGAGATCGTGTTTAGTGATGACGATGTTGATGGTTTGGACGGAAGGCTGTCTGCTCCAATAACAAGGTTCGACGTTTCGTTATCGTCAGACGTTCTTATCTGAGGTGAGTAGTTTACCTGGATGTCACATTTTCCCGAACCAAAAGACCAGAAAACGTTCGACTCAACTCTCCTTTGTCCTGAATGATGAGTCGGTGTTGATTAAGTCCTGTCCTTCAACATAATCCAACCCTTTTTGGTTGGTTATTCTTTGAGTAATCAGAGCAAAAGGTCGTACGCCGTCCTCCGTCCGCAGTTGTTTTTGGTAGTAGACAATTTTCTAAAAATCTGAAATTTGGGTCAGGGGTCTATTCCCGGTCTTTGATGGTCCTCGAAACTTTCCCGCCCGATTGGACCAAATGTTGGTGGGGTAGGGGTCAAAATGGGTATCTATCCACCCCTGTTTGTGTTTTCAAAATTTCTGGTACCTAGGCGTGTGGGGTATCATTTTCCACTAAATTTTGGACGCTGAATCGATCGGAATGGGTCCGGGACCCACCACACCCACTGTTTTCCCCTTGTTGAAGAAATGAGTCTCCATGCGCCTGGTCCGAGGAATAACCAACCCCTGTGTAAGAATTGGCAGCGTTTTTACGTTGATTTTACCTACACCATAAATTGGCTAATAAAACTCACCACACTGGAAGGACGTCAGGTTCATATACGCTTATATCAGTCATTTTAAAACGCTGAAGATACTACAGAACGTACAAATCTTGATCGTGAAGTAAATTGCGTCCAAAAAGTAGATTAAAAACAATAGTTTACCCTTTTTGACGCCCATTTTTGGCGATTGGCTGTCACCAGTTTGGGTCATCACCACGTGGAATTGATCACCTTGTCCTATTGAAGGAGCTCTTTCTACCACGTCGCCCCGTATCAAACTCTATGGGAGGAAAGCCAGCTCTGGTGTAACCATTTCAAGGTCGGATGACGTCCCACCCATGTCTCTGGTGAAATATTCAGCTGGTCCTCTCTCCGACAGTCTGGAGGCGTTAATGAATTCGCTCGTCCTTGGTGAAGAAACCTGAAGGTGGCGACCAGAGAACGGGAAATACATGATAATATATGTTAAATTTAGTTACGATGTAGTTGGGAGCTAGTTTGTACTATATCAAACAGACTCGTAGAAAGCTAATTTTTCATGAAATTTTGCAATATGCGATGTAGCTCTTACCATCATTTAGGGGTCAGAAAATAAGTCACAGCCAGTACAGCTCCTGAAACTTGTTCCAGTTGCTGCTACCTATCATTATTCTTCATGTATCCTGGGCAAAGGGTTGCTTTTAGGTTGTTACACCCTTTAGTCGTAAGCCTCTGAAAAGAAAACGCAGTGAAGGTTTGTTGGAAGTAGGAAACTAGTAGGTTGTTTCAGTGTTCAATGTTGCCCGACAAAGGAGAAATATTATCACTATACTGTTCCAGCGTAAACAAAATCCAGTCCTTTTTTTTCGAATTGAACGAAGACGAACGTGTAAACATCGTAACGCCTTTCGACGTTCTTAAAATCACCTAAAACGAAGAAAGACTGGATAAAACAAAAACGAGAGAAAAATTTGTTACTGGGTGTTTCATACTGAATTCATTTCTGAAACCGAAAAACATTACAGTCCAAGTTACTCATGTAAAGGCGCAAACCATATTTATAAACTCCGGGAGGAAGTCACTTCATTGGTATGTCAGTAGTGACGAGCGGTGGCACTTCCGTTCGTTTTTGTCCCCTTCAGGCCGTAACAAACCCTAACTTTAACTTTTGTCTCACTTTATTTGATTAACTGCCTCCTTTACCTCCGCTTTTTACTCCGTCGTGGGTAACCGTATAATGTTGGACGATGGAAAATGAATCAAGAGGCAGTTCCTTCAAAGATTTTTTTTTTTTTTTTTCAATTTGAGATCTTTTTGAAGTTCTGCCAACTTTCGAAGCTCTTTTTTTGTTTTATAGGAAGTCATTACGTTCCGAGTCAAAAGACTGAGTAATGCTACATCGACTGAGGTTATCAACCGCCTTAGTTGCAATGGGATCGGAATACAGGGTGAAATTGATTGCTGCCGGAATACGAGAACTTTCATGACGTCTGAAAAAAAGTTGTTATTAAAATACACTACATGATCTATAGTTTCTCGTTTTTTATCCCGTAGTTAACACATTTTGGTTGGTTATTCCTTGAATAATCAACCTATGTTTTCATGCAGAAAATCAATCTCTCCAATTTGCAAAAAAAAAAAAAATAAATAAATAAATAATATAAAAAACTGGCACTTTTAAGCTGTTTTAATCAAAATAAGCAAATGTCCGTCCGCCTTCAATGCCGCTATTGGTGGTAGAAAATTTTCTAAAAATCTGAAATTGTGGTCAGGGGCCCATTTCTGGCTCTAATTGGCCCTCAAAACTTTTCAGCCCGATCGGACCTTATTTGGGAGGAGGGAGGGGGGTAGAGTTCAAAATGTGTTTTTCAAAAAATGGATTTTCGATATTTTTGGCGATCTAGGCGTGTATAGTGTTGCGAGATTGCACCTGTGCTCGTCAAATGGGCTGCCAGCGTCGCAGGGTCAACGACCTGTGGAGGGCTAAGGGTCGCTCTCGAACATTCGTGCGTCGTATTGAATGGGCTGGAACCTTCCCATTGGCTCGAGACAACACGTCGAGTTCCCAGAACCAGGGAAGGTTTGAGAAGGTACTCGACCAAGAGGCAGCCAGTATAAAAGGGACCCAGGAACGCTGCGCAGTTCAGTTCAATTCGGAGTCTGAATATAGATGCTTTGGGTTATAAATCCGTGCAATAAATAATGCGACAACTGTGAATGGTGCTTTGTGATTGTGTAAGTGTGTGAACAAAGACAGTGTATTTGAGTGAACAATTGTAATAAATTATTTACGAAGAATATAAATCGTTACAATAGTATCATTTTCCACTCAATTTCGGACGCTGAATTATTGAGATGTATCCTAGACCGGCGCCCACCAGAAGTGAGAATGGGTTATATGGGTATCTACCTACCTATTTTCCCCATTTCTCCAAGCTTCTGGTCCGAGGAATAACCAACCTCTGCGATTTCACATAAATGCTTATTTACGCTTTCTTAATGTCCGCTGTCTCAGGAATGCTGGTCAATGTCAATAGGATCGACTATTTCTTTAGTCTAGCCAAACCACAACGTGGACTATATTCTTATATTAGCCGACAACGGTTACTTTAGCGTAATAATCATCCCTTAAATGACCGACTATCAAATGCGAAAATCAACCGATGTCATGATTGTTGGAATTTGTGTACAGTCAAGCTTTATATTATTTCTCGTCACAGTACCGCTTGTTACGACAATGTTTTGTTTATCCAATACTAGTACGCAGATTATTTTGAAACGATCTTGTAGAGGATGATGGATCACTCGATAAAAAATAATCATTCGTTTTAGGGTTACGCCAATTTTGGATTTTTGATGTACAATTATTGAGATTTTGCGATTGTAGAAAGTGCTGATTTTCATTTCCGAACGTTTAACATTGTAGGTGTGGACGTTTTAAGCAGACCATGAACCCCTTAACCATACGAATCCAAAAGCAAGGGATTGCGCCAAGAGACAGGAGGCCTTAATCCTCATTAGACCTTGTCGATCGGCTTCGTCCTAATCCTATTTCTCCGGTTTAATTGACCTGCCACTCATCAAATTTAACCTACGCCTCCAATCAACCGAACGAAAATGTAGCTTTATTCGAAGCTTTTCTAAAAGAACACAGACCAAAGCGCCACGTGGACTACAAACCCAGTGGCACGATTACAGTGGGACTTAAGTAGGTTTACATCTTCAACCGTCATAGTTCTCAAAGGCTTTTTATTAGAGTTCTCGTCCCGGGAAGGTTGTTATTGTGTTGAGTGGTGCGTGAATATTCTTAGCGCCTTTTCTCTCGTGTTTCCGAGGTGATTCGACGGCTTTACGGTCGTTTACAACAAAGTGTTCTCCGGCTCGTGTCTTTTCACCCGACGGTGCTTTTGTTCGTTTGTATTCTACCTAAATTTGAGAAACTTCGTCTAGCAACCTTTTAACTAAGGGCTTTGCTCATCAGTTTGTCCTCATTTCCTCCATGTTTTCATGAAATTTACGGTTAGACGATTTAAGTGATGGTTGAACATTAGTGAGAAACTGCACTGTTTTCAGTCTTGGATTTCGTTGTTTTTAAGAGGAATAATGGAAACCTTAAAGAGCCATGGAATATTGTCGTTCTAGTTTCACATTTGCACAATCACGGAGTGTCAATAACTCGATTGCAAATCACTCGCAAAATTGGATGTTTTACATGAATATCATCTTTGTAGCACAAAAAAAAATGTTCAAATTCTAAAAGTTTGACTGGAAATTTGATCCAATGTTAACTTTTTTAATGGCCATTGTTTCTTATTCTTGCAATTTGTCACCTCAATACAACAAAAAAGCAAATGATGAATTACGATTTCTGATGGTTAGTGTGTAGTTATCGTTAACGTAGGATGTAATCTGCTTCCCTACGATGCGATAAACACATTAAGTCGATTTAAGTCTTCACAAAATCAGGAATATACATGAAAACATTGCGAGAAACAAGATTTAAGCCTCGATCGTCACTCGCATTTTGACAATAAATTTACTCTGCCATCTATTTTGCGTATAAAGAAAATAATTCTAAAGAAAATCAAACTTTCGCCACTTCACTCCTAAATTGTCTGCAGCTGCGTTTACAAACTCTAGATAAAAATGTTGACCGTAACCTTTAAGAAATTCCCCGCAAAGTGGCATTTGCGATGAGTCATATCCTCGCGAAAAATAAATCGTCGTGAGTTGAGAGTTGCTCTTGAACTTTAACAAGTACAAATGGCCTTGCGTGGGATCACCCTTCCGTTTATTCCTTTCGATAAAGAACCCTGACTTATGAATGTGCGAATGTTATGAAACAAATGTAAAAAAAAATGTCTCCGTTTATAATTATCATCCTTTCCTCGGTCTTATAAACGTTGTTTACTCGTTAATTCCCTGGATTGAGTCGGATTATCAAACGGGTTGACTGTTAAGTGATAAGGGCTAACCAATATCGTCTTGCCTGCCGGTTTGTGAGTTTGTTGACCCCACTTGCCGACTGATTCGTCACGCGGATGGGATTATTCGATTTGATTCATCATCGGGCAGTCATGTCGTTGTCCCGACGATAACACACTCATCGTCAAAACGAAAGCGATAGCTCGATGTGATGTAGAACGCGGTTCTGGAATGCATTAGATGAGTATATGAGATACGTAGTTGTTTTCGAACTTAATTGAAGCCGTCTTTAACTGCAGTTTGAGTGGGAAATATTTCATGAAGCTGTGAAAACGCTGCAAACTCTTTTACACGGGTTGGTCATTCCTCGGAACAGGCGCATGGAGACTCATCTCTTCAACATGGGGAAAATGGGGGAAACAGTGGGTGTGGTGGGTCCCAGACCGATTCCAATCGATTCAGAGTCCAAAATTTAGTGAAAAATGATACTCCTTACGCCTAGATCGTCTATAATCTTGAAAATCCATTTTTCGAAATACACATTTTAACCCCCTACCCCGCCCAAATTGGTCCGATCGGGCTTTTGAGGACCAACTAGATCCGGAAACGGGTCCCTGACCAAAATTTCAGATTTTGAAATACTGGCCAAAGATTCCAAAATTTGACGAAATATAATTAGGGTACCACAGATTTCATAGGCCTAACGAACGGTGATATTTTTGAATTTTTTCCTGTCGGTTTTTATCTTTAAGGCTACAGAATATAACGACTGCATTTCCCATTCTCTTCTTTGTGCTCTTAGAATCGAGGCGGGTATCTGGTTTGGAGGTGCCGGAGGTGTCTGGGTTGACCCCAGGAAGTGTAGCGAGGCAAGTTGACTCACAAAGCAGCAAGGCATATGTTGTTGGGCTATGATAATTTCAGGGGTCAAGACTCTGTGAGAGGAGCATTTGACTTGACAATCGCCCCAACTCGGCTCGCATTTCGAGGAGAATGTACCGTTGTTTCGGAATATCATCAATAGCGTTGATTTCGTTTAAACTGAATGTCAAAAGTGAAGTTATGGGAGGCTAAAAGTTGCGTTATACTTGGCGTGGTGTTGATCAGGCGTTTGAGCGCATTTTTATCAGTAAAAAAATTTTGTTTGTTGGTTGTTACAATTTTCGATGCATTTCGAAAACAAAAAATTACTTCTCGAAGAGGAAAGTGACATTGTTCGAGAAGGTCGGAGGTCAGGCATCGAACCACTTTCTCTGTCGAGACTTGAGTTGAGAGGGAACTTGCTGAGGGAACGCAAGGATCAGAAGGTAGGGCTCCCGAGGAGAGCCGAGTATGCCTCTGAGGTGAAACAAGGCATCGAAGGACCCCACAAGCTCGTAAAAGGAGTTCATCGACCTAGGCCATTGTCTATAGGGCAGTCTGCTGGCCTCTAGTCCCCTTCGCCGACCGATCCGACACGTGGAGCACACGTGGAAAGTATCAAAACTGATCTTAATTTGGTAAATTGGTTCAAGCAAAACACTAATAACTTGATGGGCAAATGGGTCTTTTAAAGGTAATTTTCCAGGGCAACGTTTTCGACATTTGCCAAGGGTCATGACAAAATTTCTTAACTTCAGACGCGAAAAATGAAATGGAATTTAAAGAAAATTTCATCCCCAACAAAGAGCATCGACCAACTACGTCATTATAAATCTCACGTTAGTCGTGGCAACTTGTATAGTTTATTAATTAATTACCAGTCCTCGCGTAGCCCATATTTGAATGTTTAATGGCAGTATAACCTCGCTAAAGGTTACAGAAGCCTCTTTCTGATTGACGTTGAGAAGAGGAACTTGGATCTCCTTATCAAAGCTATTTGGCTGTTCTTGAACAATTGTTGCCACTTTGCATTCTTTCTATGAGCTAGGTGATCAGCAAATATTTGATTTCCTCACCCGCTTTGGATTTCTTGTTTGTAATACGCTTCTAACCTCGCGTCCGAAATCGCATTCATATAAGAAATTATCGCCAAATTTAAAAGTGATTGTTAGATTTATTGTTCAACAATGTTCACTAATCTCAGTTGCGTAATGTTCTGGACTCGTGTCACATTTCTCCAAGTCCTTACCGCTGTTAAGATAGATTGAGAAGACAAGTGCTCAGCGGATTAGGAACATTACTTGTAACGTTGAGCTCCCTTGTCACTTTCTACCTTTCGATAAGCTCTCGAAAACCTTAAGAAAACATTCAAAACGCTCCAAAGGATATCGATTAGAGTCGGGGATGTTTCCGTTTTTTTTCGAGGCCTTTCGTATAGTACAGTACTCACGAGAAAACTTTCCCTTATAACAGGATGGGAAGAAGATAATAGGGGTCCAGATTATGCATAATGAATTAGGGATCCCCACTTCAACTCAGGCCACTTTCCTTCGGTCTCGTCGAACCTATTACCATCACAAAACACCTGAGGCATCTCTTCGAAGGGAATATTTTTTTTGTTAAATCTTTTTCTTACCGCATCGTAAGTGTATAAGGTCATTTCTAAAGGGGATTTCTTACTACACATCACAATAGAGATTGCAGGGATATTGCCAAATAAATGACATTATTGCTGTTCATATCAACGTGAACGTGGTGGCCTTGAAACGATTCCGGATTACTGACATTTTACACATAAAACCGAGCTTATTGGAACCTGTCGCCATTCAACTCACCAAAAACCGAGCTTATTGTTAAGCTAAATGCTTCCTCTTCAGCCGTTGTATCTCTTAGTCAGCACAAATGGTCGATCGTTCTCGTGACAATATTTGAAAACCCGCTTCGTTTGAATCCTATTTTTATCAATATCTGCAAGTACCTCGTTCTGTCGGCGAAATGCATGGCCAAGTCGGTGAAGAGGGGGTTGATTTATTCAATGAGCGACGTCACTGTTGAGGGGCTCTCAACCTACCTCAACTTACGCCAACGGTGAATACTATTATGAACTTCAAGGTGACTAGCCTTGACAAAAAACCGTTTATGACTCCGTGTAACTTCGTTATCTCTTTCAATTTGCATTCGATACAAAGAGAATCGATGACGGAGAATCAGTTCTTCTCGCATACTAAATGTGAAAAGATAATAAAACTCGACAATTCTCCTCGAGGGAATTCGATAAAGTTGAGGGGGCAAAAAGACCACTTGTGATGCACTCTGATGAAACGTTTGAGTTGAAAGTACTCACACGGAGAAATCCGGTCCGGTAGCCGTAAACGTTCACAGGTTGTGGTAGGCTGTCCAAACTTTTGATCTTTTTCTATATTTTTAAATGTATTTTTCAACTCAAGTTTTCTTTCTCTCTCCCATTTTACCGAATCTCCTGCAGGAAGGAAATTTCTGCGTAGTAGCTTCGGTCCCACAAATTCGCTAAATATTTCATATCCCACTTCCTCGACCCGCTCAGGCGATTCAAGAAGACAAAGGTATACGATTACCGCTCAGAGTTAGGGTTATTATTCTCTCAAGGTTCGCTACAACTGGGTTATTGATTCCAATCACAATGAAACCCACTCAGACAACAAAGACGTCCTTTCTTCATAACATAACTCGCATTGGTAAAACTCACCGCATATTCTGTAGAGACAACGTTCATCATAACCATCGTATTCTTCGAAATCCCGTAGAAGTCTAGGTCTCTTACCTCCTCATTGATATTCACTTCAATTGAAACAGTCGAAATTGAGAAGAGCGTTGAATTCCAAACAGTTTCTCTCGCAGAAGATTCGGAGGCTTCTCAGGGCCATATAAGTTCATCAAGGTCGGAAACCCTCTTGGATCATTTGAAAGAGAGGTCGGTAGTTAATTTAAATATGCCCATGAGACCATGGGCCTTTTAATGGGCTATAAAAAAGGCTTTAATTGCTCTGTAGTTTTACGATTTCCTCAAGGCTCTGCAAAAAGCTTCACGGTGCGCACGAGCTACTTCCACACGTTTTTATTTTATATACCACCATACGATACTTGTTTTTTTGATGAGGAGAGTAAACGATAACCCCAGTTATGGAGAAACGATAGCATATTTTGATTATTAATCGACAATGATGGACCGAGCTTAACTTTAAAGATTTGGTGCAGTTGAACATCATGGCTTCTTTCGCTACGTAGTCAAATTTTGACGTTTTAAATTATTTGTTTCAGGTAAGAACGATGGAAACGTGTTGGATTATCTTAATGGTACGTAAATACTAGCTCATAGATTCATGAAATATGAGAACTCCCTCATGTTTCCTCCTACTATATTAATTCTCTCATTAAACGAAACGTTTAGCTTGGTCCCAATCGTGATACGTCTTCTCATTGACTCAATTTCACTAGTACTTGCAAGTCATTATTTCACTCTTCATAACGAGCCTCGGCCTTTGAATGAAGTCTCCTTTGCCTTGAAACTGCGAGAAAAGAACAACCACTAAAGAAGATGAAAGTGAGCGAAACATTAAAGAACTTAAGAGCTTGTCCATTTCTGCGAACACTCCTCGATTTGTACACGCAAAGTCATTAGCGCCTGAAGAGAAATTGCCCTCTTTTGGAAAGAAACATATTTTTATTTATTTACTTGAATTTTTTTAACGGTTTTGGTTGAGACGTTGTTCAAGCAATGTATGGAGAAATTAACGTTGGAACGCATACAATTACATGAAGTTAATCGTGAAATTGATTGTTAAAATTGGGCTAGGAGATTGATATGGTATATCTTGAATGGGGTGGGATAAGATGAATCGTTCCATTCTTTCGGACCCCCCAAAAAATGATTACGGAGGACATTTGGGTGACGAGTTTCGTCCTCGAGATGACCATGGTTGAAGAGGTTGCCTTGAGAGCTTCGTCTATTCATTCGGCAACCACTTCCTTCGCGAATCTCATTACGGATTCGGGCCGACCTACCTCAACCAGCCCGTAATGATACCTCGCGGCTCAAGTTGAACAACAGGATTGCACCTCGAGCTTACTTCAGCGTCAGATGGACGACCGGAGAGCCCAATTCGATTTGATCAAACGGGAAGAATATTTTAGCGCTTGGCCTTTTCCACATGTGATAGACCTGTCACTGTGGCACCTCAATTCTATCAGGGGTGAAGTACTGACAGGGACTTGAATTGGCCTTATTATCTTCCCTAACTTGGAATGTTTTTACTGGAGCTCTACTATATTTGAGTCCTCATAAGCTATAGAATCAGGCTACTTCCTCCCTTAGTCTTCCAGGAATGTGCACATGAGCCTCAACTTTGCCAGGGTACATCCTACAAATTTAGACAGTCCCCACAGTTGCTTGGCTTAAATGGAAGGTCAATTGAAGGAATGCGCTTGATAAGTCCCCTAAAATAGATGACAAATTACAATCCCCAGAATGTCATACATTTTTAATCACCAAATAATGGATCGAAATCAGGGAAATTTTTACTCCTTACGGCAAAGGCCGATTTGAAGCCAAGGAAGTTCGGAGATTCCTTTTCGTCGGATGTAACCCCAAAATGGACGCGTAGGCGCGAGAGACACCGGTCCTTGAACACACCTGACCCGACCATCGTCTATTTGTGGGCCACATCACCTCACTACGTCTAAATACACCAACGCAACCTCTGCATCACCCTTACCCCATTTCCCTACTTTGATGAAGTTAGGCGGCCTACATTACGGGTTATGACTGTTGAATCACCCAATAAGCGACTCTGCAATTACTTTAGCACCTACCAGCGTTCTTATGAGTAAATCTAGCCAGTAAATAAATTAGTGAAAATCCTGACGGTAAATATACTTAGAAAATAGCCAATATTGTAGGAAAAAAAGAGCTAAAATTCAGAAAAAATGTATTTTTTTAGTACAAATAAATTTGTTTATTCCTTTACTCTTTCATTTCAACGTGGAGCAACTCGGATTTATTTTAGAAAATAGAGTTCCTCTAAGTAAAGTTTCTTCGTTTCAAATGCCCACATGGAAGGGGGTGTTCGCGTGTTGAGGCTCAACCTATGTAATTTCCCGATCGTTTACCTCTCCAGGGTGGTGGTTCTTTTTTGCATCCGCAGGCTCTGGTCGAGTCATTAGGCTGCCAAACGTATGGGATTCCAGAGCCTTCTCCGTATGATCTGAACTGACATTCCCCGGTATCATACTCCCCGAAAAAAAAGCGAAAGTGAGGTATCATAATTATTTTACGGTGAATTCTCAGAAGGAGGCAGGTATAAATTGTTACTTCAGAACGAACAAAGTCAATTTAGAATTACATCCGGGTTGTGGCAATATGAAGAATGACGAATACCTATCCCCGCTGTCGCTTGGTGGTAATCATATTTCAGCAATAATTACCAACTTCTCAAGTTCACATTCGGCGGTCATTACTTGACGAGAGGCTAATTTGTTTGACGAGGAATCTTCTCAGGAATAAAGACCTATTTTCAGGACACTCAAAACCCACTATATCGAATAGTTCTCCTTATAAACAATTTATATGCTCTGCTAGTAGAAATAGGTCGTACCTTGAGGATCTGAACAACTAAAAATGAAAACGATTCGCTTGACTGGAAAACTGTGACGACCGCAAACATCCTTGGCGTCTACCTCGGCTTTCCTGGTTTAGATTATTCATTGGATCTGACGTCTCACTCAAAATTATGATACGTTTCACCCAATCGTCAACTACCCGACAAGCTTCTACTTTAGTTTGGGCAACACTGAGAGGAAAATTTACATTGTATAACGTCATGTAGGCAATCCCTGGGATTGAGGTGTTTTGGTAAAAATTATTTAAATAAGAGATTCTTGTAACTTATCTGCTTTTATTATTTAACGTGAAAACGGATTAGTTCAGGAGACAAACTTCTGAAAGTGACAGGTTGAGGCAAACATCGCGGGCCAATTTTGCTGCCAGTGGAAAGTAAGATATGTACAAATTATGAGGGGTGTGAACTGTAATTTTGGAAAGACATCCCTTCTGAATAGATTATCACGATAATTACACAAATAGCTATAGAGATAAGGGGATACACCTATTGTTTATTAGCTTTCTAACTATCAATAAGGGGACTATTGAGAAAGCTAACCGAAGAGTCGTGACTGCGTCGTATAACAGTACAGAACGGTGAAGGGAAGGGCTTGAGGTCACCTAAATCACTGGATATAAAATGCAAGTCGTTTGAATTGAAAAGTGGGGGAATCGGTGAAAGCTTGCACCCACGTCCTGCACCGGCCTGCGCCTGGCGACCGGGTCCAGGAAGGTCTCCAGGGTGAAAGTGAGCCCTCGAGGATCCTTCATATACGATGCAGACCGTTTTCGATCAAATTAATGGCCAGACGGAAAACACCGAGGCGAATGAGGAAAGATTTCCATGTCCGCCTGCTTAGTACATCGTCGGTACCTTTCACTTGGCCAAGTTCGAACATGATACACCTATGTAACAAGAGCTCCGCGTAGGATGACAGCTGCTTGATAGGGAACCGGAGAAGCGACTACAGCCAGGCGGCCATTTTAACGATACGCCATTCACGACTTCCTCAGGCAATCGCTGCACCTCTTTATGGGCGGCTCAAGTACTTACCTCCATCACAATACACTCATCCTTAGCATGTTTTCATGAGGGGAGCTCAACCAACATCTTCAAGTCAAAACTACTACACATTTTTTTCAGATTTGAGAAAACTCAAAAAATGAAGAATTTGTGAGACCAAATCAAAAGAAAGAAAAACCTGAAATCGCTAATAACTTGAACGAAGCAAGAAAAAGTGCACTTTTTGACGGAAATTAGCTGGGTAATTGATAAACCGCACGACTATCATTATATTAGAGGAGAGCAACATATTCTCAAAAATGTAGAAATGTAGGTATAATTGATGAATAATAATAAACTGTTAACTTTTAGGTTTTATGCGCATTAAAAACCCAAATAATTTTAATTAATTTAAAATTTGAAATTTTAGTTTTCCCCATCAATTTTGTCTGGATTTGTCCCCACATAACTCGATCACAATGTCCTCCTGAGGAATTGGCATGGGCAATCACCAATTTGACAGAAATATAATATGAGCAGATTTGTCAAATTGTCAAAAGGTCCATGAGAAGGACGTACCCTTGGACTGTTCTGGCCTAGTCCGACTCTATTTTCTCTCGAGAAGGGGAACATTTTTTTTTTTTTTTTTTTTTTTTTGCGGTTTGCCTCGCGAGAACCTTGGCTCAGGTAATTCAATAGTTGTAGGCGGCTGATTCAGTCTACGAGAGTACGAAAACTCGCAGACGGGCGCCTCCTCGAAGTGGCAGTGATCTCGTGGCCTTGTCTTTACTATTTATAAACGTCTTCGTCATAATATAGTTACACTAATAGTGAACCCTTCACGTACGTGTATCTTCTTCTCCTCACTCGGAAACTGGTTTGAAGAATCTATTAAGATATCAGCGCGGCCAAGAAAAACTGCAGTAGCTTCGTACGGTTGGCACTTTTTGAATGATTCGAATGATTGTAGGCTAGCTTCTGTATAATTATACGTAAATAAGCTACTTTTTTCCCCATTATAGCGGTTAGATGAATTTGGTAAGATGAATAGG